>JAECUM010019082.1:0-53083 GCA_016617855.1 Megalonaias nervosa | reverse complement strand
CTCTTTCTCTTACAGGTGTTTTTCTTGTTTTTCACATGTCTGTGTAGCTTTGAGAGTCTGTTAGCTCCTTCATAACTGCTCTATTCAAAAGCATTTAATTTATTGTTGACTTGTTCTCGCCATCTCTTAAAATCTTTCAAATTATTATTCTCCGATGTTTAACATATTCAAGTATCAGGTCTTTTTAGTGCCAAATTTATATCCACTGCATAAAATGTGTACTGTACCTGCTGGATTGATAATAAGATTATTTTGATCTTGAAATCAGTACTCTGTTCATCATCTGACCGGTGTTGCTTCTGTTTTTGTCTCAATGCAAAAAGAAAAACCAAAATTGTAGCATCTCCAAAAGGGAAAGAGGACTTCACAGTGATATATCCAGTAGCATATGTGAAAAAGATGCTGCAACTATACCAAGAAAATCTAACGTTTTCCCATCTTTTTGTCTTCTATGCTGATATTCAATCAGATTAGAATCTCTAACTGCTTGTAATGACCATTAACATCATATGAAACAAAATCTCAGTGAAAAATCTCAGTGAAAGAATTCTCAAGAAAGACTCCAATAAATAATAGCCATCAGGGTAATTTCTAGTATTACTGATCTGATCTAATAAATATAAACATCTACAAGTTTCACAATCTCACACACTGCATCTGAATACCTGTATAGATATCTGGCAACTGAATCCCAACAGCTTAGCACTCTAGCTGGTGATATGTAATGTAATTGTTACTCACTATGATTTAAACTTTTGAGCTGCGTATAAAATATTATTACCTTATATAATGCTCATTACCGGTGTTGTCACTTAACTTTGCCTGAGAGTAAGAAAGATAGGAGTGCATGGAAATGAAATGGTAGTAATTACTGATTCTACATACTGTCCAAGTATGACAGCTATCCCTCACGGGGTTTGTGACCATTTGACAAAACAGAGAAACGTAAATCGAAAACTTGTCCAATATTTTCAATGACCTTGCCCTCGTCTAAAGATAATAGGGTGGGTGGAGATGCACTTATATGGAAGGGCAGTTCTAAATGAATCTACTATCAAAGTACAACAGCTATCCCTCCCAGGGTTTGTGATCTTTTGAAAATAGAGAAACTTCAATCGAAAACTAACCCAATATTTCAATGACCTTGTTCTTGCCTAAAGATCATATGGTGGGTAGTGATGCACACATATGGAAGGGCCTTTCTTACCGAATCTACTGCCCACGTATGACAGCTATCCCTTCCAGGGTTTGTGACCTTTTGACAAAACTGAGAAACATAAATCGAAAACTTACCCCATATTTTCAATGACCTTGCCCTCGTCTAAAGATCATAGGGTGGGTAGAGACGTATGCATATGGAAGGGCAGTTCTTAATGAATCTACTGTCCAAGTACGATAGCTATTCCCCCCAGAGGTTGGGTCTTATATCATACATACTTTTTTAAACTGACCTTAATCATTGTAAAAACATCAATGTAGAACATCTCTTTCATCACATGATCTTCATCAACAAGCATAATGCATAACAAATGGCAAAAACACCCTGATTTCCATCATCACTTCACAATAATCAAGATAAACACAACTGTAAAACATTTACATCCTAAATCCTGCAGCGGTTGAAGTTAGTGTCCCACAAGCAGGATGTCTTGTACTGACCAACCTTGCAAAAAGCACAGAATCTAGTAACCCAAGTCGAAAAAACCCTTGTCATGGTATATTTTTAATTCGTCTATTATTATTTGTGAAAGGAAATATAATTTTCTGTCTCATTCAATCTGTTGTGGATTTAGTTCTTGACCTGTTCACATTGTATCATTGTGCATGCCATCTCTTCTGTACCCAGTACTGCACATCCTTTACCCTGACAGTCTCCACCACTGCTCTTTGAGTGCTGATGTGTTTAAATGTGTTAATGAAAACTATTAAACTGAATTTTTCAGTGTAAATGCAACCTTTTATGATCTATCTAAAGGAAAGGAAATTTTCAATGAGTATTTTGCCATTTTAAAATTCAATCAGTATTCATAATATGTCATTTTGTCTTGGACCCTTATTTGTCATTTAGCAATGTGAGAAAAATAATCCTTCATTATGTGTTGGTACTGTAAAAAAACATTATGTGCCCACCCCACACTGGACAAAAATTGTGTCTCATGCCTGATGCAAAATCATCACCATTGGATCCAATTTTCCTGTCTTACAGTTATGCATGTGAATTGGGCTGTAGAGAGCGATCACGGGCAATGGGGTAAAAAACACCCGGGCCTGTCCTAGTTCTTGTTCAAACAAAATTTTTCTTTTATAAAATTAAAAAGTGTTTTTCGGCCTGGACCCCCTTATGGGCCCTGGCCCCTGGGATATATCCTCAGAGGCCTCCCCCCTTGTTGGCCCTGCATGTGAAGGATTCTTTAAGTCTAGTCTATTCAAAAGCATGTAAGACATAAAGAGAGGAATCAATCAAGTGAGAACACAGACATCACAGGATGCGTAACAAATTTATTTTCACAAGGTATACATATTTTCACTACTAACATCCAACTGTTTTGCTTACTAACAGTACGAGAGCATTAATTATAAAGAATGTTTTGAAAACACAAAGTATTATTATTATCTCAAATGAATGTTCTTCAATTGATCATAAAAAACAAAATGATTGGAAAAAGCTCAAGTCAATCATTAACAACTGTTCCAGTGCTTTACATGTAAAAATTTAGGACAATTTTCTCCTCCTTAAAAATAAATACAGTAAGTATATTTGAGTCTTAAGAGAACTTAACTGAACAGCTATTTTGACCTTTACTGTTATATGTTATTTCATTACTCATCGGAAGATATCTAAGTATAATCTTGTGTCACTGTGATGTTGCAGTTCTGCTATAGCACTGGCTCCTACAAATCCTTTTTTTCAAACTGAAGCTTTTTGTGGCTCCTCAGGAGCTGTGGGAGGGGCCTCGTCCTCTTTCTCCTTATTCCAACTCTGCAGACCCTTGGGTAGACTTGAGTCTTCCTCTAGAGAACCTAAAGAGACATAACTGAACCAGTGTATTACTGATACTTGCACTGTAATGGAATATTGGGAAATATGCTTGGAAGAATCAAGATCCAAAGTTTTTCTCAATCACTCTCCCCACCCCCACCCCCACTGACACACATTCAGGGTAATAAGATTTTAAAACTGTCACTCAAATATTCAAGTTATGTCAATTCTGTCCTGGGGTTTTGAAGTCACTATCTCAATTTTTTCTTTGTCAGGAATTGGGTAACTTAAAAAACACGAGCAAAATCCAGACTAGAAAAATTACAATATTATCATTTTTTTCTTCCTTCCTTCCCTTTTTGTCTGTTTTTGTAAATAAGGATTGAGATTTAAACCTCTCCAATTTTTAAGTTATGACAGGGGCCATAAAGATATTAACAATGAATTATACTGATTACACAAACCACAGATGAAATATCTATTAGTTTAATTTTAAAGTACATCTGTCCCAATTTATGGTGACAAAATAAATAGTCTTGCATGCATTGAAACTTATCAAGCAGTGGATGCACTGAATGTTCATGTGGTTTCCTTCAAAATGAAATATATAGGAAACTGGTTTTTCTCCAAGCCAGAATTATCATTATCTAACAGCTGACAACAATCTTGCTCAGTCATGTGCTGCTATAACTTCTTGAACAAGGCAACATTTGAAGGTATGAACAATGGAATTCTTTAAAAACAAAAGTTGAAATTAATAAATTCCTAACTGTATAGTGAAAATAAATAAGTAAAAATAAAATAATGTATTTGTGGGTTTTTTCCTGTATTATAGGATTGCACAGGTTTTACAGATCCTGAAATAGGTAATTTTACAAGGGAAACAAAACCTGAACTGAAAACAATCAATGAACAAATGCAAACAGAATGCAGAATGAATGCAAAAAAATGATCAAAAAGCATTTTTAAGAAAACTAAGAGTGCAAATGTCAAAAAGAGAATGATGAATGATCAAGGAAAATGAAACAAAACACAAATGCATGTCATGAAATCTTTTGAAAATTGATGGCTTTCAAGCTGTAACTGAATTTTCAGTAATAGGCCCTTTCATATGTGAATATATTATATGATTCTTTACACTCACACATTTTCACTCAGAACAAACTTAGATAATTCAGGTTAAGGCAGATATAAACAACTATCTTTCATATGATGACATTATTCATGGCTGTCTCACAATTTTTATCGGGGCCCCGAGTGGTCGAGTGGTCTAAAGCGCTCTCCGTTACGGATCACTGCCATCTCACCTCTGTCTGCGTGGGTTTGAGTCTAAGATTCGGTGAATGTGGATGTGTGAGAAAGCTTGCCAGTAGCTTCTCGTGGGTCGGTGGTTCTTTCCGCGGATTTCCCGGTTTCTTCCTCCACCATTAATACTGGCCGCCATGTATAGCCTATTGTGTGCTGAAAAATGGCGTTAAGCCCCGCAACAACAACAACAACAACAACAACAATTTTTATCTGAGCGAAATAAGAAAATTTAATTTCCTAAAAAATACTCTACAATGATATTTTTACATTTATTGCAGATGGAGTTATAATTATAAGTCAGGATAAATTCAATTCCATCTTCTGCATTGTATTCATCTACAGTTTGATTAAAGCACACTTTAATAAGAGAAGGCATTAAACCAGTAGTTATCTCCCTTAAACACTCAGGAAACTGAAACTCTCCCACTTTGGTAAATGGATCTCCATTTAGTTCCAAAACTATGGAAACAAAAGAATATAATGAATGGAAGCAAAAACGCAAAATCAGAATGCATTTCTGAGACACTAAACAAAAAAGATATAATTACTGCTGAAATGCAAATGTGAGTGAAATGCAAACAGAGTGCATATGAAATGCAAACATGGAAATCTGGTAAAATCACCAATTTCAGGATCTGTAAGAGGTTATGTAAATATGCCATTACACAGTCTTGTTCTGCACTGTTGTAAGATACGTCTCAGACTTGTTGTCATAACAAAGTACCTGTTCCTTCAACAAATTCCTCATAAGTTGTTTTCTCAGCAAAAGGCCTCTTTCCTATGAGTTCTACCATGTCAGCCTTGTCTAATTTCTCCATCTCTAACAATCGCTGTGCAACCTGAGAATATATTTGTATTTATATTATCCTTTCAATTGGAACTATCAAGCTGTGGTGATATATTGTTATTTCATAAATGCTTACTGTCCAATATAATTATCTTGGTACTCTGAATTTGCAAAATTTATGACTCCATAAATCAACCCCCCCCCCCCAATTTAAGCAATTAATTAAAATTTAAAGGATACAAACATCCTTTGACAATCCAACAGTGAAACATGAAGCCCCACAATACACTTTATTGCCATCAATGCTTTTAACAATCAGCTTTTACTCACTTGTAGTATTAACAAATCAGACTTATTGATGAATAAAAAGCAACACTCAAATATACAAAAGGAAGACAAAGAGTTTTGTATGTACATATGAATGAATAGGTTTAACAGCATGTTAGCAGAATCCTGGCTAAATAGGGCCTATTAAGAGCTAAGTTTTGAAAATATAATGGGAACAATTGCAAAAATCTTTAGGAAGACAAACCCTTGTACATAAATGTAAATATGTAGTCAAGATAAAAGGCAAAGATCCCCAAAAGACTGCAAAATTACGAAGGTTAAACATTGCTAAAATAATAAACCCATCCAAATAACAGTAAATATTTCTCTTACAAAATAAAAAATAAATGGTAACTGATGTCCAAGTTCTTTAAAAACTATAAAACAACGAATATATTTGTTTTATAAACCATATTCTTTTTGACAGCTTACAATTTTTTCTGGCCTAGCATAATTAAAAAGTTGCTTGATCAAGTTGACAATATAAAATATTTATCATAGTTTGGAATTCAATACATAAAGTATGTGCTCCACTATCAGATAACACTGGTATGGTATGCATTCCAATTAAGGATCACCCTTCAAGCACGGTTCAGGCATGAGAGTCCAATATGTGTGCAACACAAAACAACAGCATCTCTGTGATTTCTATCTATAATCCCTGACGTACTTCCATATCCTGATAGGTTTCAGAAAGGGTAATTCATACCTTAACTCTAAAACTTCATTCTTTCAAAAAAATGAGATATAAAAATTGGTAGATGGACCCTTTAAATGTGGTGCCTAGTCAAAATATCAACAAATCAGCATGGCAAGGGTTAAGATTCTAAACTAACGGGAATGCACATCTCACCAATTAACTACCACCATCTATCTTACTGAAGATGATAAACCAATGAATGACAGTTTAGTAAGAAACTGATTAATTTTGCAATAATTACCTTTTCTACATCATTCTTATGTTGGAGAAGTAGATTTTTGGTCCTTATGTATGCTGTGCTCACAATTTCCCGAACCTCCGTGTCAATGAGACGGGCTGTTTCTTCACTATAAGGCTTATCAAACACAGGCTGACCATCCTGGGGCATTTCAAATGACAGCTGACCAACCTTTTCACTCATTCCAAAATGTACCACCTGTAATAAATAACATGAAATCAATCAAGATGTGGAACTTAATAAAGATAATAAGTGTTCAGCAAAATGATGCCAAGAACACCCAGCATTGTGATACTTGAACACCTAGCATTATGATAAAGAACACCTAGCATTATGATACCAGAACACCTAGCACTGAGATACAAGAACACCAAGCATTATCAAAAAGAACACCCAGCATTATGATACCAGAACACCTTGCATTTACACACAACCTAAATATAACTGATGCTGTCAACATCAACCAGCACAAAAGGTAATACCTTTTTTAAAACAAACAGATGCTAGGGTACTCTGGTTACTAAGAGAGTTCTTATGAAAATGATGCACAGTTCAAAGTGCATCAGTGGGTGACTACTCTATATTAAAAGCGCCTTCCCTGGCTCTCAAGTATGTTTACTGGAGCAGCCCTTACCATTAACATGTGAAAGAATAAAGACTTAATTGACATTATGCAGTGTTCAATTCAAATAAAGGATATCACTGGGCCTGGATTAACCAGGCTGAATCCGTTACAAGCAAATACAAATATCAGCCTCTCAAGAAAACAAGGGGAAACAATAATGTCTGCATAATCAAAATGGATGCAAAAATTGTTCTAAGGTGTGGCAAAGTTGCACAGCTGTTTATAACAAAAGGATGCTTGACATTACTCCAAAACCTGGTCACACAATGGCCTACCTCTCACTTTCTATGTTTGTTTTTCAACATGCTCATGCAAAATATAATCAATCAATTTATTTCTTGTAGGCTACATGCCATGTAGTAGGTGAGGAAATATAAACACAACTGTTCATGGTATCACAGATTGAAAGAAAGAGAAAATATTTTAAAACACACCAGTAAAAAATAATCAATGAAAATAATATTTAAGGGTGATTCTCAGTATAATGCATACCTATGAATACATTCTGAATATAATTCTTTCCAATAACATTTTAACAATTAAAGTATTTAGAATCAACATAGATAACCAGCAACATCCCTTGTAAATATCTACTAAAATTAATAATTAACTATCAACTTTATGCCAACGTTGAATGACTGAACTCTAATCAAGAAGAAAATTTCAAAGCTAATAAGACAAACCACATTTGCTTATCAGAAAAAGTGTTCATAATAATATATTGACTATATGATCATTGTAAACCTATACCATACCAACATATTTATATATCATATACTAGATATATCTCTTGATTGCAAAAATAAATCCCATGGAAATTTATCAAATATAAATGGTACCTCCTTTGATCTGCAATCAAAAAAAAAAACTTGTCAAAAGTTAAAGAGACAGTGTTGAACAAAAACACTAAATACAGTGGTCCCCCTCTTGAACAGCCCCCCGACCAGCGGCCACCCACTCCATATGGCCAGAATCCATCGGCACCGACGAGTTTGTGTTCAAAAGTACCCCTAACGAAAGGCCACCCTGCTAACGCGACCAGCGTATTAGTGCAAAAATATAAAATTTACCCCTCACAAGTGGCCGCATTTTATTTTGTAATATGTATCCAGAACCAATATTGTATTCATAACGTGTGTTAAGTAATCCGATTTCTGTTTCCTGATGTCAGGTTTTCATTACTGAAAGAAGTGTTGACTAAAGTACATGTACCACTAAGGTTAATATTATATCATTTACGCCTCACGAGAAGCCACATTTATTCCATAAAGCTGAGAAAGACTCGAATTTTAATCCATACAAAAAGGTAAGTACACATAATCCGAGTAGCCTTACTGCTGTGTTATCAGGAGATGTCCGGTTTAGTCACTCTGATAATTGTTAAGATTACAATTATTGAACAGTAGTAACAGCTGAGAAGTGGCGGTACTGACGTACAATACACAAGTCAGAGGCAAAATGGTTTGATAGCCTTTATGACTTCCCTTTTTAAGATGCTGAGCTTGTTCACTTTCATAATTAGTGGCTATTACTACTGACAATAATTGTCAAGATTACAAATCCTTACGGCCGCGAGGTGCTATTGTTCAGGTCAAATCTACGTACATATCGAAGCCGTTTTGGCTTCTCTCACTTAGTGTAAAGAAATGTAAAAACACTAGGGTACCAGAATGTGACTAATGAATCACGTGACAAGATTGCTGCCTTTAAAAACACATGGCATTTTGTTTAAATGCAGAAAAATTGTTTTATCAGTCTTGTAGTTGGCAACATTGATGATTACAACTGGACGTTAATGTCAAGATCATAACAGGGTCAGCATAGGCTAAAAATAGATTTTGTGCAGACACACATACCGAGAAATTAACATTAAACAAAACAGGGTACCAGACAAAGCCCGAAAAATCACGTGACAACACATTTATCGCTTCTTTTACGAAGAAGGCATTTTGTCCGCTCTACAAAAGTTTCATCTGCATAATTAAATCGGATAGTTAGCAACATCCGAATAAATCATTACCAAACATTAACATGTCATCACGTAAACAGAAACGATTATTTTAGAAAAATAGTGGGTTATTCTACTCGATGACAGTGGGTGAGGTGGGGAGGGGGGGACTTGCCGAACAATTTTAGGTTAGAAAAGACTCAAATAAAACAATTTTAAGTTGAAAAGACTCAAATAAACAACATTGTAACCAGTAAGGAGGACATTCAGCAGCAGTGGGAAAATGGAGCAAATGGAAAGAGAATTATGTACGTACCAAGAGCGAAATGACGTTTTTGAATGGTTTTGCAATGTGCATGACAACAACACCCACTCGCATATCACGTTTATGTCAAGAATAAGAACTATTAATGCACATTCAGTTGAAATAAGGTTATTATTATAACAAGAAGAATCTTTTAATAATTAATGTTACTTTAAATGAAGATATTAAATGCTTTGAAGAATGTAGGTTTCTTACTATGTACATTACATACACTTCTCCCAAAACATTTAGTCCCCCTCTGGAAAGGCCTCCTGTCTTATAAGGTCACTTTCCTGGTGCAGAACGGGTGGCCGTATAAGAGGGGGACCACTGTATTGCATCAGTCAAAAATTCCTACCTTACTTTAGCATTTGTCGACTATTTGATGAATGTACTTTTCATAAACTCCAATGCTGTTAACTATATTTCATGCTTTAAAAATATCATGGATGTCAAACACACAAATATTTTTTAAAACCTGACACCCATCTTCATTAAAATAAAGTAAAACAAAACTATTTAATACCTTTCAAAATTTCAGATGGATTTCAAGAGTGTAATCATCACAATTATTTCACATTTTACCAGACCGCTCCAGTGGCCTAGTGGTTAGAGAGTCCGCCTTGGATGCAAGAGGCTGCGGGTTTGAACCTCGGCCGAGTCATATCAAAGACTTATAAAAATGATACTAACAGCTGCCTTGCTAAGCACTCAGCATTAAGAGGTTAGTGTTAGCTGGTCAGCCTGGTGTCAGGATAATGTGAATAGGTGGGACATGATGCCCCAGTGCTAGACATCACAATAACCTGCCACACTGCAGACACTGTAGCAATATGACTGAAAAATTGTTAAAGCTTCATTAAAAAATCCAAATCACACATCATAATTATTTCTCATTTTACCACTAACCCACCTGAGCATAGGCACTTTGTGTGACCTTGCGAAGATCATCCTGGGCACCTGTAGTAATTTTGGAAAAGAAAATCTCTTCTGATACTCTTCCTCCAAGTGCCATGCACATTCTGTCATTTATCTAAAAGGTAAAAAAAAATATTAAATTTGAACTGTTACAAAAATGATCCCGGAATAATCCAATCTCTAAATTGACCCAATCATACAGTCTAGGCTTAGATCCTCTTTTTTACCATTATCAAAACCCTGAGCTGCAGTGGCTCAGTGTTGAGCATGCTGGACTCCTGTCCAAAAAGGGTGTGGGTCTAAATCCTACCATAGGACCAACCTGGGTCAGCTGCCATGGTGTGCCTTTGGGCAAGGCACTTTTGCCTTAGCACTAAAATACCTACCTAAGCTGCTGTGCTATAAAGAACCAAACTGACTAATCCTATTCAAAATCAAATAATGTACCGAAATTATAACAGGAAGATTAAAATCTATGTAAAAGTATTCTCCATGAAATCCATCCTTTGGTGACCATCTTTTCAAACATTTATCAAAATAGGAAAATCACAAAACAAACAAAGATCGACCTCATGTGAATGATCTAGATAGTGGAGAAAGTGACACAGTGACCTGTCAAATCATCCACTAGTACCAAGTTTACACATGCTAAAGTATCCAGCTAAGAACCAATGCTGTTGAAAAAGATGTCTGTTATCTCTCACCAGCTGAACAATACAATTTACAATACCAATAATATTTATTTTTAAACAAATACACTGAGACATTGAGTGACTATCAATAAATTCTTCTCCAAGAAGTATGTATAAACTTCTTTGCTTCTTTCCTAACCCTGTACATACAACATGCACATATCCTCAGTGAAAAGTTTCAAATAGACTTTTGATTGTATTATTACTGTGCTACATTGGGAACTAATGAAAAGTAAATAGAGAAGTATTAAAACAATTGTTATCTGTCATCCTAGCTGAGTGGCTTTTGTAAAATCTCATAATTCATGACAAATGTATACTTTGATTTCCAATAAGTTGTACCTACCTGAGAAATATGATCTCCTTATTTGAACCAATCTTTTGTCATGGTCTTAGTGAAGGGTCAGTTTAGGCAGGTTTTATTGTATTATTTAAAATTATTGTTTTTCTCATTTAAACAAGCTGCATCTAATAATATCAAAAGTAACTAATGACCATTACATATCTAAAACATGAGATGAATGAAGATGTAATCCCAGATTTAGTTCAATAACATCAACCATAACTCACGACTATTACATTTAAATTCATAAGGTGAATGAAGATATAATCCCAGATTTAGTTCAATAATCATTAACCATTACTTTATACATATAGGAATTGAACTTTTGATTCCATCAGTGGTAACGGGATCTGAATTATTAGGAAAAGTTGATCCTAAAATAAGATCCATTAAACTAAAAAATGTTCAGAATAACTTTCCCACACTCTAAGTAAAGTTGGCAGAAAAGTAAACTTTCTGGATTGTACTACAATGACTAAAAGGCGTCTTGTTGTGAAATACACTTCAATAACAGGAACAATTCTATTTCTTAACTTTCATACTTAATCTAGTATAAGACAGAGTAATGAAATAGTGTACAATCTTTTGTTACGACCCTGTAGTTAAATTACATGTGTGTTAAAATTTAAATTCTTCTAATTCTTTGTTTCATTTTTATTTCATTTTTACATCATTAAATGTAGTTATTATTATTATGATTATGTTTGCATGGGTCTAATAGTATGTTAGAAACATCGTATTTATTTAAAACGTAAATGTGACTCGTGTAAGCACGATTTTTGCATGACGGTTTTTCGTATCAAGTAAACAGTGAGAAAGAGCTATGTAAATGATTGGCTGTGACCACGTTATTTCAAAATAATACTTGTTTACGCATTGTAGTGATTTCAAAATCACACGTGTCCTTCATGTAAAGACTGGGATGAAGGCATTCATTTACTTTTGTTTGCAGTTAGAGAGTCCGTTCAGAAGTCTCTAGGGTTCAGTCCTTTTGAACTGGTATTTGGACATACTGTGCGTGGACCTTTAAAGTTATTGAAAGAGAAACTTCTTTCAAATGAAGAAACAGAACTTAATCTTCTTGATTATGTCTCTGATTTCAAGTCTAAATTGTCAAAGGCTTGTGAGGTCGCAAGAGCAAATTTGCACTCTACGCAATCAAAGATGAAGTTAAGATATGATAAAAACGCAAGGGATAGGAGTTTTCAATCTGGTGATAGAGTCCTGGCTCTCTTGCCCATTCCACAAAATACCTCTTCAGGAAAAAAATTATGGTCCATACACGGTTGAAAAGAAAATAAGTGATTTAAATTACATTATAAATACTCCTGATAGACGAAAACCAAAACAACTGTGCCACATCAATATGTCAAAGGTGTATGTTGAAAGAAATAGCCAGGTAAATCGTGCAATTAATTTAGTTGTACCTGTCCCACTAGCTGAGGATTTGAGTGAAGGAATTCAGTTGGATTCTACTAATCTTGGAACAACAAGCCTTAGGAATTCGGAAGTTATGGAAAATCTAGACCAGAAACTTTCTCCTTTACAAAATCAAGAAAAAAGTGAACTTAAACAATTATTGTCTGAATATGAACACTTGTTTCCAGACATACCTACAAGGACAAACAAAATTTTTCACGACGTCGAAATAGTAGATTCGAAACCCATGAAACAACACCCATACAGGATGAATCCTTTTAAACAGGAATACATGAAAAAAGAGATTCAGTATTTACTGGAAAATGATTTTATAGAGCCCAGTAAGAGTGAGTGGAGTTCACCGTGCATTCTTGTTCCGAAACCGGATAAAACTTTCCGAATGTGTACGGATTATAGGAAGGTGAACAGTGTGACAAAAGCAGACTCATTTCCATTGCCAAGAATCGACGATTGTATCGACAAAATTGGAAATGCCAAATACGTCACTAAATTCGACCTTCTGAAGGGTTTTTGGCAAATTCCATTAACGGAAAGAGCAAAAGAAATTTCGGCATTTGTGACTCCAGATGGACTCTACCAGTATAAAGTAATGCCATTTGGGATGAAGGGTTCTCCAAGTACTTTTCAACGCCTTATGAATATGATTACTTCTGGTCTAGACAATTGTGATGCCTATATTGATGATGTCATCATCTACAACAACACCTGGAAAGAGCATCTAGCCACGATTCGGAAGTTCTTCGACAGACTCACGGATGCAAATTTGACTATTAATTTATCTAAAAGTGAGTTCTGCCGTGCGTGTGTTACTTTTCTAGGACATATTGTGGGACATGGTCAAATTAAACCTATAGATGCTAAGGTCAAGGCTATTTCTGAATTTCCTGTGCCTGTCAGTAAAAAACAGCTGATGCGATTTTTGGGTATGGCTGGGTACTATCGCAAATTTTGTTCTAATTTTTCTGATATTGTCGAACCTCTGACAAACTTGTTGAGAAAGAAAAACAAGTTTCTTTGGACTGAAAAATGTCAAGAGGCTTTCGATAGGTTAAAAGCCATACTTAAAAATGCACCAGTTTTAACAGCTCCAGATTTCAGTCAACCATTCAAACTTTCTGTGGATGCAAGTGATGTTGGGGTTGGAGCAGTTTTGCTTCAAGATGACAAAAACGGTGTAGAACACCCAGTGTGTTACTTCTCTAAGAAATTAAATAAACACCAAAGAAACTACTCAACAATCGAGAAGGAATGCTTGGCTTTAATGCTAGCATTACAGCATTTTGAAGTTTATATCAGTTCAGCTCCTTCTCCGGTTGTTGTGTTTAGTGATCACAACCCCCTTACTTTCATCAGCAGAATGAAAAATAAAAATCAAAGACTGTTGAGATGGAGTTTATTTTTGCAAGAGTACAATCTTGACATCAGGCACATTAAAGGAAAAGATAATTTAATTGCAGATGCACTTTCCCGTGTATAGAATTGTCATTTTCATATACACCTTTGTGTAAATTCATAAGAGTTCTTCTTATGTAAATGTTTTTTTTATGTCATGTATAATTTACATCTGGTAAAAAAGAAAGCTTTATTACATAAGTCTTTCTTTCTTCTTTATGGGGGAAAGTGTTACAACCCTGTAGCTAAATTACAAGTGTGTTAAAATTTAAATTCTTCTAATTCTTTGTTTCATTTTTATTTCATTTTTACATCATTAAATGTAGTTATTATTATTATGATGATTATGTTTGCATGGGTCTAATAGTATGTTAGAAACATTTTATTTATTTTAAACGTAAACGTGACTCGTGTAAGCACGATTTTTGCATGACGGTTTTTCGTATCAAGTAAACAGTGAGAAAGAGCTATGTAAATGATTGGCTGAGACCACGTTATTTCAAAATAATACTTGCTTACGCATTGTAGTGATTTCAAAATCACACGTGTCCTTCATGCGTGTGTACATGTAATGACGCATCAGCTTGTTTTAAATGCTCAGTTACCTGTAAGAAATGTTTAGTCAGTCATAGAGTCGTGGTCATAGTCGTAGTCAGTTATACTTGAGAGTCACATCATAACATCTTACAGAGTTTCTAATACCTTAAGGAAAAGGTATTTCTGTGCTGGAAAGAGGTGTTTGTTCATTCGTACGTGTTAGGAACAACATGTGTTGTTAGTGGTGGTAGCTGTATTTCATCTACTTTCTAAGTAATTATTTTCCCTGGAGAACAACACTACTGGCTTTGGACAAAGACATTTGATGAAATTATTTCTAAATCGGAACAGAACAATACAAATTGTGCTTTACAGTGAACATTCTGGACATTTTGTGTTAGCCTTCGTCTGACGTCATCATCCGCCATCTTGGAACGGAACTGAGATTCAGACTGTATCAATTTAGAACTGTTTATTCACAGGACTTATGTGTTTTCACAAATTTAGAACATATTTTTGGATCTTCATAAATCGTAAGTCTTGTTTCACATATTTATCTTTTCACCGTGTTTTCTAGGGAAATAAATTATCTTTGTTAAAATTTACAAAGCTTGTTGTCTTCACTGTTTCTTTGTGTTACTTTGAACGAGCTGATACGTAACACTTTTAACAGCTAGGAATTATTTTCTTTGTAAATAAAGACTGGCAATACCTGTTCTTTTGTGTACAAATATTGCTCCTTTGGAAGATATTGAGCATATCCAAGCCCCTTTCCTCTAGGTATGATTGACACCTGAAAGGAAATTATACAGGTGAATACATACATACATACATGTATACAATATATACAGAAGAAAAACTTTAAACTGAATTAAATTTACATGTACTTCTACTTCTGAACAATAACATGCATCGCATTTATTAATTACAACACTCAGTAAACACAATTTTGCAAATTAAAAGAGAGACTATTAACAAGAGTCCCTTGAAGGGACTGACACCCTACTGGCTAAAGAGAATTTCCAGGAAACCTAGACAAAACTGTTGTATGTTTTTAACTGATGAGTTCTGAAACAATCTCTGATATTCTTTAAAGACTTTAACATACAAAATTTTAGTTTAAAAATTTTCTGAAATGTCTGAATTAAGATTCTCTGACATGGGCAGTGGTCTTAGACATATATCATGGATTGAAAATTAATATTCTTTTCAAGAAAGCCCCCTCCACAAACAAGATGTTATAAAAATCCATTCATACTTTGTCTGTGTTATCATGTACACAAGCCAGTACAGCTTAACACTGGTGTCAAGACATTTGACTTTAAAATCAGTATCAGACTGCTGACTATCAACTTGTTCAATGGAATGCAACTAAATACAAAATCTAGTCAAATTTCTCAAATATATGTTCAAGTCACTGTCTTCACAAGCTTTGTGAATTATAAAAATGCAGTCAATGACCCTTTACTCGACTCAAAAGACGATTAGGTCTGGTTTCCAAACGTCTGCACAAAAATACATATATGTTGATGGTTTGTGCCATTTTCATTCAGAACCAACTGAATATAACAAGTGTTTTAGTGAAAAAGCAAAGGTTTTAGTAAATTATGTTTCTCTGAGAATATTTGATCCCATCAGTGTTAGAAAAGAAGCTCTGCTACTTCCTGATTCCAGCAATCACAGAAAGACTAAAATTATTTTCAGCATTCCCATCTATGTAACATATGTAGACAGATCGGTCAAACAAATGATAGAGCTGTCCTGGGTGGTGTATGGCATGAAAGGATACTGATATGGACCATCAGATCAGACAAATACCCCAAGTACCAAGCACCCAGACTTACGGGTCCAAGGGCAGTGCTTAGATATATGGAGGTACCTATGCCCACTAAGCTGCCTTGATAAGGGGAGGGAGGACACTTTCCCCATCAACTTGAAATCGCCTCTGGAGGTACATGGTCAATAAAAGAATGCCAAAAATGAAGGAGTATGGCACTGACAGGCAGGTTATTGTTGGATGGCTGGAGTGGCAATTCAATGAGAAACGTTAGGAGGCTTAGGGAAAGAGAAACCTGCAATTAGACTGATGTCAAAACTGCTGTTGAGCAATGTTTGGTTTCTTCTCTATTTTGCCAATGATCATCTTTCAGTTGTTGCCGAGACTGATTCAGCCAGAACACTGGAAGATGAGACAATATATGCTTGAGAAGCAGTTCTTGTGACACCTGTTTCCATATATACTAATTCAAGACAAGCTGCAATGGTAGAGAATGGACAGGCAAGGAATGATTAAGCTTCAGTGAAGATAAGCACAGAGGCATCTTGTTTCACCAGTTCAAAAACTGCTGAAGGCATCAGGGCATCAGCCCATGAAAATGGTGCACAGCCCTGTTAATTAGCTAGGCAATACAAGCATGAACTGCCATGCATGATCAACCGCCAAAATTTTGAACAAAGGCAAAAAAATGCTACTGACATCAGACTGAGCACTGAAGAAGTTGCTACAATATTCCAGACTAACCTAGAGGTGGAATGGAAAACATTCAGATCCATCTTATCAACAGCAGTGTTGCCATATTAACCACTTGTATGCTTCTGTCCAAGCTAGACAACTCATTACTATACATGTCCAAATAAGAGTGGTTGCAATATGAAATGAACAACGCTGGAGTTCAAATACAGAATAGTCTTGGTATTTCCTGGATCCCAGATTCAGTCAGACATATGACATTTCTGTTGTTTGCCAACTGCTGTATGATATGGAAGGGGGGATGTTCATCCATATCTTCCTAGTCTATCAAGCCTTCACTTTACTGGCTTGGAGATGGCATTGTTGGGCACTTAGCAATTGTCCAAATGCGGCAAATTTCTCCACAACTGCTTTAAAGTCAAAATTCTGTACACTCCACAGTGTGGTAGGAGTAAACAAAATGACTGAGGTTATCACTACACTCAATTGGGGGTTGGGTAGGGTTTGTTTGGCTAGCCTCAGTTCATAAAGCACCTTGACTGAATGTTCTGAAAAATGAATAGACCAACTCAATGGAATCTGTATCACTCTACATACCATGGAATGGAAGTCTGTCATGTATGACAGGTAATTTTTGTAACGCACCTTGGTTACAAGTCAACAAGTATGGTTGACTAGACAGATGGACTGGCTGGTTGCATAATATGCCAGCATTTGTTTTAAAGATCACCTAGACATTACAAAAAATCTTTGGTGAAACCCCCAATACTGATAAGACCATGTATTCAAGTGTAGCGACCAGATGAACTTCAGGATGGCCACAGTGGTAGTCATACTGTATGTCAGACTGGCATCATTTTAATCTATGAACAATTTGATACTGTGAGAAGTCTTCTGGTGAAAATCCATATCAATATGATCATTAATTTTGAAACAGTGGCAATAACAAGATTTTCACAATGGCTACCATGGTGGCCATACTGACTGTTAGATTGGCCCCATTTTGGTTCCTACTAGACATCATAACAAATCATTTAGTAGATATGCTGATGTGGCCATCCATTCAGGAGAACTAGTGGCAAGATTTTAAATATGTTCATTGTGGCAGTTCATATGTTCATTGTAGCAGCCATATTTGAAGTCAGATTGGCACCAATTTATTTCATGACAAATTACATAGCATAATTAGTTTTCTTGTGAAAAGCCCTATGCCATTATTACTTTCCATTAAGAAGGCATAGCAATAACAAGATTTTCAAGATGGCTGCCATGGTTGCATACTGGATGTCAGATTGGCACCATTTTTGTTTAGTACCAAAACCAGACATCAGAAGAAGAATGTTGATATGACTTCCATCTAGGATGAGTAGTGATATCACTTTCAATATGATAGTTGTGGTGGCCATATTGAATATCAGATCAGTACAAGTTTTACTCAACATCAACTAGGCACCATTAGAAGTCTCCTGATGAAAACCTCATAAAAATATGATCCTCTATTCAGAAGGAATAGTAATAATAATTACAAAATGGCTGCTGTGGTGGCCATATTGGATGTCAGATTGGCAACATTTTCACTTAGGACCAACTAAACATCATAAGGTGTCATCTGGTGAAAACATCAAATCGATATGACTTTCTGTTCAGAATAAAAAGCAATAACAAGATCTTCAAGATGGCTGTCATAGCAGCCAAACTGGACATCAATCAGCATCATTTTCATTGAGGACCAATTATTATCAGAAGAAGTTGTTAGTTAAAATCCAATACTGATATGACCATCTGTTCAAGAGGAGTGATAAAATGATTTTCAAGATGTGTGCTGTGGTAGTCATATTGGATGTCTGAGCAGCACAATTTTCATTTAGAACCAACTAGACCCTGAAATGAATATGTGTGTGTGAAGTTTCAAGGCAATCCTCCATGTAATTTACGAGAAGTGGCAATAACAAACTCGTGCTTATGGACAAATGGACATCAAACAATGGTCAATAGATGATGGACAAATGACAGGCCATCCCATAAGCCCTTCTGGTCTATGACCAGTAAAGCTAAAATACCAAGACTATGAGTGATACTCAAACACTAAATACACCCAAATTCCTCAATGCCGAACTTATATCCACAATACAATTGACAGAATGATCATAATAATTTAAATATCAATAACTCAGATTCTTGGCATCATTCAAACAATCTCTTCATTCCAGGCATAAAAGCTTCTGCGACATCACTAACTAGACATTGTCAATAATATTTGCACCCAAGTTGAATTCAACCAAATATGAAATTAGTGCTCTGATAGGAAGTCAATACATATTATATGGAGTATGTACACTTGATTGTCTCTAAAATTTATCTGTGTTTAATACACATTAATTGTGAACTACATTGACCCAGATCTGCCTCTGTATGCCCCAGCACATAAGGGTCTACAACTAGTTGATTCAAATCACAAACAAGAGAGGAGACATAGATGTGCCAGTGCATTTGTGATGGCAGATATGGGTCTATTGTTTGCATCTGACTGCATGATATATGGTGCTGCACCTTAAGAAGTGGGTCAGCATGCTCGAGAAACCACCCTGCCACAGCATGACCAGCCTCATGGTAGGCCACTGTCTTCTTCTCCTCTGGCTGTAAAACCTGAGTCTTCTTCTCAAGACCTGCCAAATTGTACAAAACGGTTGTCTCACATATAATGAAATATATTTTCAACTTTCTAATTATTATGGAATTTGTAAGGTAGATGGTGATTCAATAAAAAGTTGGCTCAAAATGAGATCTTGGTTTGTAGTTCATGAGGACTCTACCTTGATAAACACAGAAAACTTGTGTACCAATTTTCAGACAGCCCTAAGTTTAGTCGTTAAATTAAGCATTCTTCACCTTAAATAAAAATGAGGCTTGAATCTGAGTGGGTGCAATAGATGCCTCATTTCAGGCTCCCCAAGTAAAAAACAAAAAAAACCCCGAATACTGAAACTGTATTTTTAAAAGGTGACAATTTAAAATTGAACCATCAATTAAAAATAACCTTAAACAAAATCAAATGCATGTGGAACTTAAATCTTCGACACAGTTGCTTCAATCTATCAATGGTTTCATTCAAAATGTGGCGAAAATTAGCCTTTCTTATAAGTTTGGACAAGAGCTGGATGACAAGATCCCTTTTATTAGTGCCTTATGCTTTAAAGGATACTGCAAGTTTAGGCTGACATCATGGTTGTTTTTCTGTG
Organism: Megalonaias nervosa; assembly: GCA_016617855.1. Lineage (NCBI taxonomy): Eukaryota > Metazoa > Mollusca > Bivalvia > Unionida > Unionidae > Megalonaias > Megalonaias nervosa. The sequence continues at coordinate 32,835 of JAECUM010019082.1, read as the reverse complement.
TTTACATATTTATTTAGTGCATTTGTAAAACTGGTGTATACCTATAGACTTTCCTTGAAAATGATTAGAACACATCCTACTACCGGAACTGTGTTCTAATGGATAGGTTTCATTGTACAAGACCGAACTTGTGTATAAAAGTTATGCGTCTTGTTAACATCAATTTTATGTGGTATATGTACCTACAACTTTATATCAACCGCACTTAAGTTCGAATAGTTGAAAAATATTCAATTTTTAGGTGAGTGATATCAATGTAGATGTTATTCATTTTGTTACTGCATTCAAAGCATGCAAGGTTCACTTTATTAAAGTACTGTGTATAATGAATTCCACTTAAAAATATAAAATAATCTGCATTTTAATGATTTAAAATATTTAACTCCAAATGCAAGGACTCTAAATTGACGATGATCTTCAGTTATTTATACACTTTAATGTATCACCAAGATTATTATATGCACACAGACCACTATGTCCACTGGTAAGTGAACAAGGTCAAAAAAGACATCCAACTCAAGGGAAAAAGAAATAAATTTGTTCGATTTATATTTTTAAACCTGAGTACAGAAAATGAATTATATCACATAATACAGTGTTTAGCTTGTGAATGGCATGACTATGACTTAGCCTTTCGCTCACTCAGGCAAGACTAGATACATATCGGATTACAAACTTAAGACCTAAGTAATACCTCTTACAAGTTTCAGCTGAATATAGCAACCGATTAGAAGATATAACTTTTAAAAACTTTAGCACAGCACCTTAACACTGTTGACAATACTGATGATGTTGTTGCTGTTGTCACAAGAAATGTAATATGTGTACCTCACCATTTACAGGCAAGACAAAAATAAAAAAATTAATTAGGATTTAAACACTGTATGGATAAATAATGCAAATAAAACTACAATCAGATATCTGGTGGTATATTATGCTGTACCTCTCCATCTTAATCAAAGTCTCTGATATAACTCAGTCAGGCAACCTAAAAGTCCAAATTTTACAACCGTACTCATAGAGTGATGTCGGCCAGCCCATGTTTTGTAACTAGGATTCCATGTAAATGTGTCATTTGCACAAGTCAACTGTTTCATTATTTATCTTTATATCAAGTCATTCTTATACGCCACATCCTCCATATAGTGCCTGTTAAATGTTCTCTTCACCAGACTTGGGAGGCACTGGAAAAGAATTGCTGAACAGAGACTAAGTGAATGAATGATGTGCAGTAACGGGGTTGACATAATGATAAATAATGAAGCTATGGACATGTGCATACTACAGTTTTCCATGGAGTCTTTGTTATAAATAAGACACGTTCGCAAATACTGCTCCATGTGAATGGCACCAAATTTGTACTTTTCAACAGCCTTTAGCTCAGATGTCTCTGGTTGTCATCATGACAGATGTCACTGGTGGCACTGACATCAGAAACTTAAAATACCCTCTGCCTCGTTACCACAAAATCTTAATGCTGCCAATGAAGACATCATTAGTAAATACCTATGGCTACCCATCTGCTGAATGCAGGGTAAAAAAAGCAAACAAAATGAATACATTGTGGGTTTTCATGGTCTTTCTCTTTTCTGTTAAAATAAATACCTGCTATGACTCTTTCAATGGCCCGCTCAAAGTCTATTATTGTAATACTCTGTTTCAGATCTCTAGCAGCTATAAGTGCAGCTTCATTACACACATTGGCAATGTCAGCACCTGAAATTTCAAAGGATACTGTCTCATGGCATATACTGTATTATGCTCACAACAAAATGCAAAATGTGAAGACCAACAACTGCTGGTATATACAATGCATAACAGATGAATATTTTTGCAGTTTCATAAAAAATTATCTGTTGATTAAACAGTAAATTTTAAATAAGTTTTATTCCTCCAAGCAAACATACCTCATCAAATTAACATTAGGAAATAATCTCTACCAGCTCTTGAATCCAGCCCTCCCAGAAATATGCATATTTTGTTTGTCCCATCTGTATACTATCGACCAAGGGAAGAAATTCTTACCCATTACCTCCCCTTACAACTGCAAAATGGCTATCAATCGGCTGGATTTTCACACCATTTGATGCATGGATGTTTGCATTTTCAGGGAAGTGTATGTGTGTTTCAACAGTTGTGTAAATGGGTAAGTATTCTTTTAGAAATATAATTTACTAAAAGGTTAACTTTCTCTTGCATACATTCCTCAATCAAATTAACATCAGCATAGATAACAGCAGGAGGAAATGCATGGGCATACAGCCTCTACACCGGGTACCCTTTCAGAGATAAAAAGACTGCATGTTTTGACCAAATAGATGTGTGTGTGCTTTTTTAAGTCATGTCAGGGTAATAGGTATTTTTGATAATTCTAAAAGCTATATTTCTGTTCCATTATGATGAAACTTAACCATGCTAAAGAATGCAAGTCCCCTGATTATTTGTAAATCTTGTCATGTTAGCTTGTGACTAGGCCCATGAAAGTTTGTTGTACTGGCTAAGTGAACTTTGGATTGTGCCTTGATATCAGAAGAGTCGGTAAGCTGAGGTCTTTGATTGTGCCTAGATATCAGAATAGTCTGTAGGCAGAGGTCAGTGATTGTACCTAGATATCAGAAATGTCTGACGGTAGAGGTCCATGATTGTGCCTAGATATCAGAATAGTCTGTAGGCTGAGGTCAGTGATTGTATCTAAATATCAGAAATGTCTGACGGTAGAGGTCCATGATTGTGAGTAGATATCAGAATAGTCTGTAGGCAGAGGTCAGTGATTGTACCTAGATATCAGAAATGTCTGATGGTAGAGGTCCATGATTGTGCCTAGGTATCAGAATAGGTTGTAAGTAGAGGTTAATACTGGTATATTTTAAGGTAAATTTCTCTGAACAAATGTCAAATGACCATGACTGTTATGTATATTTAGCTGATAGTCATGTAGCTGGTTAAGAAGACAGTTACTGAACTGTGTTTATGGACAAAATTTGTTGGCAAATCCAGTGAAAGTAATAGAAATGTCCTTAATGAAGGTTGCACTGACATTTGCAAGGTCTGGTGGATAACTGGGCTGTAGCCACTGGTCCCAACAGATTCAATACTTATCTCTGCTAAGTTAGGTCCCACAGACAGACACTTGAGAAGGTTGACTGCATGTGCCAGCTAAAAGCTTCTATTATATCTTGTATTGCAACACTGCATTTAAAAGGGAATTTACAGAGATTGCTCAAATATCATAAACAGAAATCCTCATTATGCAATTTGGATCTCTTGAAATTTTTGAGTACACTGATACTAGAGCTGGAGGGGTAATGACTTCTTTCCTGACCTTGACCAGGAGGAAGAGTCATTTTCTCATTCCCCAAAGTATCTCTGTCCACTTCAGGTAAAGTTTGAGAGTGTGGACAGGATCTTGCAAGAACATCTGTACTGACATATCTATTGAAAAAAGGAAGTGTATGAAGATTCTCCGAATGCCAAATGAAGGCAACCTATTCTTGGCAACAGAGGCTGTTGTTTCATCAAGACCAGAGAACCATCAAATCTTAACTTAAGATAGTTCAGGTCCACTTAAGTGCATACAACTTGCTCCCCCTGTATGCAGAAGCGAGAGCTATCAGAAAACAAGCTTCATCATGGCTCTAGCCATAGGTTCATATCTGTCAAGACCCATGGGAGATTCCATTTTGAAAACGGGTGAGGGGCTTGGGTCTATTAAAGTCACAATTGCCTAAAAGGTCCAATAGATCTTTATCATGACTGATATCTCATCTGCCATGATGCCAGAATGTGTTGCATAGCATGGAATGGTAGCCCTTGATGATAATTAGGACCAACTTTTTCTCCTCATAAAGCCCGAGATAAAAATTCAGCCAGTTGTGAGACTGTGGCACTCAAAGGGATGATATTATTGTCTATGTACCAGTCCCTGAATATATGTCACTGTCTCCAGAAGGTCTTTAAAACTGAGGGCCTTCTTGTTTGTGAGATTCTCTCCATGAATGAAGAATTAAATTCTTTCCTTTGCAAGTCATTTTTGACAAGAGCCAGGCATGATGGAGGACATGGTCCAGACAGTGATGGAATACATGTGAATGCAGCTGTTTGAGGTAGAGCTATTGCCAGATCTAGTAAATCTATGACCCTGGAGTCTGAGAGGGGCAATCAGAGTCAGTTTGCGATTCTCTTATTTACAGTATTAAGACGGTGGGTAGGCAAAAGCCCACATACCCTCCAAACTGATTGAAAATGTGTCCATGGCCCAAGTTGCTGGATCCAGGACTGGGGAGACAAATGAGTGCAGTTTATGGTTCTACACTGTCACAAAAAGGTTGATCACTGGTTATCCCTACAGTGTGCAAATCTGATGAAAGACCGACTGGTGAATGTACCTTTTGGTTTGGTATGGTCTGGCCTTTTCTTGACCAATAATCAGCCAGGACAGTGAGTCTGTTGGGAATGTGTCTGATTTGTGTAGTGATGTTGAGTTGGGAATACCAATGCTGGAACTGACAAATCAGAATGGATCATTGCTTAAGGAAGTAGGTCACTGCCACTGAGTTGTCAGAAATAATCAAGACAACTTTCCCACAGTGTCAGTGATTCCAGAAATTAAAGGCATTGATTATAGCCTTCATTTCAGGAGCTATGATGTGGAGAGACATATCCTACTGGCATCCATACATACTGTAACTTGACTGGAGCTTTTATAGAGGAATCCCTATTGTGAGCAAACCATAGTTGCATCACTGACTCGAGAATGATATTATCTCATCTGTGATTCTGATCTCATCAAATGGACTGGAAAAGGGCTGCCATTGAGCCAGCGATATTATTAGCAAAGAATGCACAAAACGATGGTCTAGTGGAATGAGATCCACTGCCACAACGAATGATCTGAGGGGCTGCAGTAGTATGAGATTGGTATTGGTAATAAATTCCATACCATGGACAAAATGCTGGAATGGACAGAGGTCGGACTTTTCCCAGTTTACTAGTGAACCAAGATGATGTAAAAGGGAGAGATCATCATTGTCCTTGATGAGAACAGAACTTATGTTTCTGGAGGATACACCACCATTGCTGTGGGCAATGGTGTCTGAAACAGGGTGATGATGAAGCCCATAATCTTGGTGAAAACCCATGGACTAATGGGGAAGCTGGAAACTGATAAATAGTTCTGCAGCAACAAGCCAAAGGAATTTCTGATATGCCTAATGTACAGGGACTGGGAAGTATGCATTGGTCACGTCAAGACTAATAGCAGACTCATCCCTTCTGAAGTAGAGTTGGATCAATTGAACTGTCTCTATCTTGAGTTTATATATTAATTGAGATGGCACAGGACGATAATTGGCCTGAGCTTGATGTTGGCTTTCTGTATGAGGAAGAGCTTTAAAGAAAACCCTGGAGATCACAGTCTGCGAACAGTCCTGCAGCATGATTTCTGCCTTCTCAAGCTGTGATGGGACATAGCTAGTAGAAAGGATGACAGGGGAAGGTGTTGGATAAATTAAGTCCAAAGTCTCTCCAAAATGACTTCGATCACCGATTTGTTTTGCAGACACAGAGTGGTATGATGAGAACTTAAGCGCAGTCTTGTGCCTACCAGTAGGCTGTCTTGTTGGTGGTCAGTCAATGCATCTGCAGCTTTAGTAATAATCTGTGATGGTAGGCACAGCACAAATTTGGTGCCTGGCTCCTCCACTTACACTAAGGTTACTGCAGCAGATAACATCTTCGGTCTCAATATGGTGGTGATGATGTCTGTGTGTGTGTGAGGGGGGAGGGGGCATCCAATCTTACCACAAAACTCACAACTGATTAAGTTTGCTGTTTTGTGTAGAACAGTATACCACATATCTTCGGACCAAGTTGTACAAACATTGTATGTCCCTGAAGAGCTGCACCAAATACAAGAGAGGCATGAGTAATGACTATCCCTGTGAGCTGCTTTACATTTCTTGCACTTGGAATGTTTAGTCATCATTCTTTAATTTCTGAAATGACAAATGCTGAGAAGATTGTTAATAAACTAAGTACAAAAACATACTAATGTCCTCAAAACAACACCTATTGCCAATAGAGTGAGCATGAACACACAAAAAGCATGATTAACCTGAACCACAACATGCAACAACAATGCTGTGCTGAAGCAAACTGTCCGGATTAGCAAAGTCCACAGATGTGAAAAATTCATATAAAAACTGGTAAAAATAAAGAAAAAAAATAATGTACACCAACAATGTACACCACCTTTGGTAGATAATATTATTATTCAAATCTGATGATGGAAGGTTGATGGTTCAGGTATATACTAATGTGAATTTTGGGGAGGTATCTACAAGATGCTGGCTTAATGGTGAAATCTTAAAACTGGTGACACCGGACAGCATCAAGGGGAGGTAATGGGCATGGGTTATTGCCCTTTGTGTATAAGCTGGAGGAGGAAAAGATGTTTGGTCTTTTGGGAGGGCTTGATTCAGGAGGTAGCAAAATTATATTTCTAACTTTAATATGCTAGGAAATGTATTTGAACGCAAAAATATGATAAGACAGCTGAATAGAAGGGAGTAGGAGGGCAATTAATGAATAATGCTGCATCTATTTTCATATACTAATTCATAATTCTATTATATAAAGACTTGGGTTTCAAGCATGAGGCAGAAACACATTATGATATCCAAAGGCAATGTGGAGTACTGGCATTATTTATAACTTTCATGTTTTATTCACAGTGCTCACATGCTAAATGAATTCTGTACTCTTTATGTCTTAAATCAAACGCTGCTTATTAATACATTCATTCCATGAGGTTTATTTTCAAGGAACTTCTACTTAAGATGGCAGCAAAAGTGAGTGCTAATCTATTCTGGCATAAGCCATTTTATCCCATGAATGTAACCAACCTGAGAATCCTGGAGTTAATGCTGCCATCTTCCTGGCCAACCCTTCTTTATCAATATCTGTCTTTAATCGCTTAAGGTGTACTTTGAATATAGATGCTCTATGGATAAAAAGAAGTAAATCAAACTAATAATGTCATCTTTATTGGTCTTTGTGGTTTTAATCTCCCAGTGAAATGGGTGTTATGAGTTATGGGGTTGAAATTAAATAAAATTCCAATCGCATGTGTCTGTAGCACTTGCACATGAATTCTGCAAATTGGGTATGGAAAAAAAAATACAATTTAGCTTTGAGCATGGTTGACTTTGAACATTATTGACAAATGGGTCTCAATGACTATGACCTTTAAATCCTATGATTAATTGATTCCATCTAACTATCTGTGAATTATCCTGAAATATGGTGTGGAAAACCAACTGTGACCATGACCTTTTAATTATACAAGCGAAATTATTTAGCACATTTCAATCCCATATTGGCCAAGTTTGGTACCATAATTTAAATTATTTTGAAGAAAACGTTTCCCTTCTCTATGCCACAGTGATCCTGACCTCTGAACATTTGAAAACAAAAACAACAGATTTCTGATTGCACCATATGCAGGCCATTAACAAAGTTTGGCTAAGTTACACAGTCTGGAATTTACTTTGCAAAAACAACTACATTTTTATTACACTGATGATGGCATTGACCTTTGATCTTTAGATTCTCAAATCAACAGGCTTCTTAATTAAGCCCAAATACAAGTCATCCATAAAGTGTGGTGAAGGACCTTACTCCAAAACAGAAGTTATTATGCAGAATCCATTTTTTGTAAGTCACAATGACCTTGACATTTACCTTTTGATCCCCAAATCAACCTCAAGTACAAGCCATCCACGAATTTTGGCCATGGTACACATGGACTAGAACTATTGTTATTAAGTGGAATCTAATTTTCTTTTTTGAGTCTAACTCAACAGGCATCTCTCCTGCACAAAGTGAAAGTCATCCACAAAATTTGGTTAAAGTATATAGGTTAGAAGGAAAGCTTTCTACAAAAACCAATTTTCATTTTTGAGCCAGTCATCTTGATCTCTGACCTTTTGGCATAATAACTGAATGTATTCTTTTCTTAACCCAAGCAGAAACTATGCACTAAATTTGGTCATATCAAATGGTTTCGACACCATTTTTCCTACTCCAGTTGCAATGACTTTAACCTCTGACCTTTTAACCCCAAAATCAATAGGCTTATTGCTCACCCCAAGTGCATGCCATTCACAAAGTTTGGTTGAGGTCTGTGATGTAAACTAACATCACTAATGAAGCTTTTGTTTTTCAACCAGAGTGACCTAGAGTTTGGACCATCTAACACCAAAATAGATAGGCTTCTTCATTACCACAAGAGTAAGCCAGCCACAAAGTTTGGTCAAGGTCTGTGATCTTGAGATAAAATTCTGTGTGGAAACCAAAATGGATGGAAAGATGGATACACAATGCCACAGCATGATATGATCTGCATTATGATGGACATAAAAAAGGTGGAGTTATTAGAATTATCTGGTTTGTAGGGAATAAAATGAAATGGATAAAGCACTGAACTTATTGTATAGTGGTGTCACAATTATCAAGTTGCATGATGTTATGTGAATTTTTAAAAAATAAAATGAAGAATTTTATGGAGGAAATAGTACAAGCTTGAGATAATGGACTAAAGTCCAAAATTTAAAAATGACACAAAGACATAAAATTATAGTCATACTGAAAACAAGACTGAACACTATGATAACTTTACAGGCTCTCTTGTACTTTTATCTATATAAATACAAATGCAGCATTCCTTTTGGTGCATCTCTCAGTTTTTATTTTCCCTTGTTATTGTATTAGATACTCCTCCAGATTCATTTAGACACCTTCACAAGACCGTAATTTGTTTACCTTCCTTTAATATCCGGAGATGGGACATAAATTTGTCTGTCAAATCTCCCAGGCCTCAACAAAGCTGGATCTAGAATGTCCACTCTGTTTGTTGCTGCAAGAACAACTACCCCACTCTGTGTCTGAAAACCTAAAACAACAAAAATAAACAGATGTATATCTATCTTAACTTTTTAACAAGTTGAGTTGATTTAACTAAGAATTAATTAGATGATGGCTAAGATTTTGACTTACGTAAAGGAAACTGGAAAATCAACCTTTGATATCTACCACTGACCCTTTCTGGTTTCGGAACTAAGGATAAAATTTGCAAGTACACACAATCACTTTTATATCCATATATAATTGATTTCAGTTTAATCCAACTGTACATTTTAAAAGATTAGCAAGCATCGATGCACAGTTTAAAAGCTTGCTTTGTTTATTTGTTGTGAAGACCACAAATTGCCAGGGTCAATGAAGTCTTTATTTTTTCTAATTTGAAGTTATTTGCTTTTTCCAGATGAATTCTGTAGTTATTGTAAAGCTCTGTATTCTTTGTTGCTTTATTGATGTTACTGTTTTTAACACCTGCACATGTGACCAAACATGTTATGGTTAGAGATCTTGTCATTTGTTCACCTACAAGCATCTGTTACATCCTTTTGTTTACTGAGCTGATCCATTTATTATTTGGGTTGTGGATGATTTAGATTCTGACAGTTTTGGCTGTAAATATTTATCGAGTATGTATTATCTTAGTTAACTTTATTGACAGGATAAGGTAAGTGATACCTTATAGTTAACTTTGCAATTTTGAGACAGGATAAGTTAAGTGATACCTTATAGTTAACTTTGCAATTTTGGGACAGGACAAGTTAAGTGATACCCATTAGTTAACTTTGCAATTCGTATGCTTTACTGCAAATAAACAACAGATGAAATTCAAATAAAAATTAAAATGTTCATGACTGATTTATCTTAAGTGCTATTTAGTGATTTATTTTCTGAATGCAGGCAATACTGAACATGAACTATGAATAAAGAAAAAAAAAGTACAGTAATTATAGGTATTTTCCTTCTAAAACCCAGTTTAATTTTGACCTTGAAAACTAGTAGTATGAAACTAGGGCTTTTGCTATTTGTCCTCTCTGAGTCCCTGCCATCCATCCTGACCTCTATCCCCATGACTTTATTTAGCAGACATGCAACCCATGGATGTTTAGCAATTTTAAAATTCCAAATATGTGACCCAGTCATGGCAGTGTAGCATCTCAGACAGATGTCAGTGCCCCAAAGGTTTTCCAGATCCATAAGTAGTATCAAATGGGGCTTTGGCCCTTTTTTGGAAACCATTTTGGGTGCTGACATCTGCCTTGGATTCTACCACCATGACTGGGTCACATGTGTGAAAAAGTTAACATTGCTAAACATGTATGTGTCGCATGTGGGCTAAAAAAGTCATGAGGGTAGAAGCTTGGTCAGGTGGCAGAGACCCAAAGAGGACAAAACAGGCAAAAGCTCTACTTTCATACTACTGAACTGGACCTCATGCACAGGCATGAAATGAGAAATCAGCTACCTATAGCAACCACCTTTTTGTGGACAGATAGGGTGATCTCTCCATCAGGTCTTAATGTAATGACTGCCACAATTCAGGGCAATTCATCATTATCTGTGAGACTAGTGGCACAATATCTAACATACATAGGATATATATTAAACAACTAAAAGTGGCTGAAGTGGAGCATTCAGGATAAAGCAACACACCAATTCTTTTGCCTTCTGTATCAACTTTGGAATTGGAAGTTTTGGAGGGTAAGCATATGAATCCAGACTATGGAAACAGCACTGACTGCCCAGGCCTTATGAATCCAGGATTGGTAAGACAAAGGTTGGGAGTTTTGCATTCAACCTTGTCCCAAACAGATGCACCATTGGGTTGATCGCAGTCAATTCTTCTAATCTGCTAATATGTTTAGTCAGCCTGCAATATCATGAATTTGTATGTGGATTTGTCACTGAAGATACCACCTTAGAAAATCCCCAAACAAGACTGCAAAAGGTCTGGGTTTTAGTGTCCCCTTGCCGTCTGAAATAATTTGCTACAGTGAAGTTGTCATACATGATCAGGACATCCTTTCCACATAACTCCTCCTGCTGCCAATTAAATCCTTTCAGTATGGTTTTCATCTCAAGGATGCAGAAGTTGCAATGCAAAAGATGATCCTAAGTGGACCCCACTCCACTCAATGTGCTTGCATCTGTACAAATTGTGATCACTGGAGGTTACATCTTCAGTGAAACACGCTACATGAGCTAACTGAGGTCGTATCATCTTCTGACGTGGAACCTAATATATGTGAAGTCTAATAAAGGTTTGTCCAAGGGGTAAATTTTGGGCTTCCATGGGACAACAGAACCATTTATAACTGTCTCACAAAAAGGCAACTAAGGACAATGAGGTTTGCTGCTGCACTAAGCAGACCCAGTAGATGAATTAATTCTTGGGCTCGGAGACTGTCCTGAGTAAGCATTGATGTCACCAGTGAACTGTTTTTTATGCCTCCTCTCAAGGAAGACATACTCTGTTTACCTGTGCTTTGAAGAATATCATCCAGAAAGTTGGATGTTGCCACCATGAAAAAGATCCTGAAGTGGGACATCACTCTGTCCATCAGATATGTGAAACTGAGTTTGGAAAGTTGAGAATAGGGGCATGCAGATATGCATCTTCCATGTCCACAATGATTGCAAAGTCTCCCTCCTGAACAGAATTTAAAACCTGTCCTGGTGTTTCCATTTTAAACCATGAGACAAATGAAATGATTGAGGGTGCTTAGTTCAATGACTGGCTGAAGAGTGACATTGGCCACTGGGACCTGGAACAATCTCGAATAAACATCTGGTGAGTTTACATTGTAAAAAATTTACAATGATTTTTTTCTGGACAAAGTTGTTGATTTCTCATTGCAGAGTGTCTGCCTTGAATGTAGTTAGAAATGTCTGCAGCTAACTAAAGGGACCCTAGACAGTGGAGGAGAAGCACTGAACATGGTGCCAAGTCCCTCTGAAACCACTTGTTGGGTTCGCTGATCATTGTGGCAAATACTTTAACGCTCAACAGCATGCATGGTAAAAACAACTGCCTCTTGTCCACTTTTATCCCTGAGAACCATGGTCTTCTACACCTGCAGTATCACTTGAGCTGTTTAACTATTTCATGTGTCCTAAGTCCTTTGATCTTTTTGTAGATTTCCCAGAAAATACCTCCTCTGTGTCTGAGGCTGTGTGTAAAAAAAGTTGATCTCTTTGGTGTCTGGTTTCCATATTTCCACAACAGAGCCACTGAACAGATTAGATAACAATGGTTGTGATCATAACTTAGTTTTATTGTGGTCTTCAAAAAATGTGGAGATGGAGAGCCCTTCATCTCTTTCCATCAATTGTAAGTTTGTTGTTGCTGTTATGGTATTACTCAGGATGTACTGTACAGTTCTGTTTAAGACCTGGGCCATTCTAGAAACAGGCTTCCCTGTGTCCTGTGCGATTCTGGGTGGGAAATGACAAACTCTGTTCAGCTTGTTAGAAGATTGTCATTGACACCAAGTATAAATTAAAACCCACAGCCACAACATTCCACACAAACTGCAGTATGTCACTGAATGTCTTCTAGTACATGTGTACTGAGTAGGATTTCACCATCCACAAGGCTGCAATGTCTCCAACTACTGCTAGGGTGTCCATATGAAAAACTGGAGTGTGGGTCTTACAAAACCTCTCTATTGAAGTTTGATGGAAGGCATCACTGTGAGAAAAAGAGCTGGTTGACACTATGGTCCTGCAAATGCCTATGTAAGCAACCCAATGACAAGAACGTAGAAGTAATTTAAATGCCAAAAATCCTTCTCGATTAGTAAATTAATGGATGCCAGAAATTTAGACCAGGCTGTTGATGGCAATGGAGAAGGAGGAAATAATTCAGGTAGCAACGAGTGGAAGATCTCCTTGATTGAAGCCTGGAAGGCAGAGTCTTCTCTCATCAGAGTGAGATCAAACAAGGATGATGGAACTTGAAAGCATAATTTGTCATCTCCTGGTGAAGGTGGCAATGCCGACACCTCCTGCACCATTTGTGATCGAGATAAGGAAGTCTACAGGGGTGGCTCGCCATGCTCGTAGTGTGTCCTGATTGGGATATAATCACTTCTAAATGATCACTAAGTAAATGCTCCCTCTGAGTGGCATAGGCTTCAGAGCAAAGTGAAACCACATCTCCTGTGTGCTGAGGCATAAAACTCGGTACCTGGTGCATTGAGTGACTTGTAGCACTATGTGGGTAATGCTGATCCACGAGAGTGTCTATATTACGTGGTGTAGGCAAACTGGACAAAGACCTTCCATCGTATGCCTTACAATACATAAATAACTATGGTGGTGACTTGTGGCAAGTACATAAAAAGCAAGCAATATTACCTCCTGGAAAGATAATTCTCCTCAAAATGTAGTCTAATCATTTAAACTTAAAATGCTTACTAGTGAGAGTCCAAGCTTCAAGGTCCAGGTTTCAGGTGCTGGAATCTCAGGATGAGACCATCAGTTTTCAATACACTGGATTTCAGTTTTTGAAAAGACATAGTGCTGAACTTCCATTTGCAAAATCCTAAAAGCTCTATTTAAAATGATGTTAACAGTGAAGTTAATGCATACACAGGGTCTAACTTACAAAATATGACAACTCAAACCAGTGAATGCCTTGCGATAACTTGGCACAACTTACCATCCATTTCAACTAGAAGTTGATTCAATGTGTTTTCCTGCTCACTGTGACCCCCAAAACTTCGTCCACCTCTCTTCCTTCCAACAGCATCTATTTCATCAATGAACAATATACATGGAGCATTTTTTCGAGCCATGGCAAACATGTCTCTCACCTGAAAATTACAAAACAAAATCGTATATACTTAACTGATAGATCTTGTGCATCTAATTTACAGATCATATCTATTCAACAAACATATCGAAAACAAACTGAACTCAAAACATTGCAGAAATGACATATAAAAATGCTTATCTATTTACAATGGGTTCATTTCTACATTTGGAAAAGAAGAATGCCCTGGATCATACTTCTTTTGTAACTAAATTCAGGTTGATGGATTCTATAAACGTTTCACAAATATTCTAAGGTTGCTTTCTTCCTATTGCAATGTAGTCTCCATTTAAACTGAACTTTAGAATTCTACTAGACTGCTCCTATGGCCTAATGGTTAGAGCATCCACCTCAGATGCGGGAGGCAGGTTTGAACCCCTGCAGAGTCATACCAAAGACTTATAAAAATGGTATTAGCAGCTGCCTCACTTGGCGCTCATCATTATCATGTTAGAGCTAGGACTGGTCGGCCTGGTGTCAGGATAATGTGACTGGGCATGATGCCCCAGTGCTAGATATCACTATAAGCTGTCACACTGCAGACATCATAGCGATATGACTGAAAAATGTTTAAAGTTATGTTAAAAATCCTAATCACACACACACACACATATATATTCCTACTACATTCCACTATAATTTTTACAGGCTATTTTCCCCTACAATGATTCATGATAAAGATTACCCTCATTAATACAACCTTGATTGTATTTGACTTGAATTATTGCAAGTCATTTGAAAGATTTGGCAAATTTTTAATGGAAGCACACTGGTCAAGTTACTGTACTTGAGACTCTTTTCATAATAAAGCCTGAGAGATGTATGAATATGTACTTTAACTGCTCTGAACGTTAGACTGTACAATTCAACACACCTTAAATGACATGTTTGCTTGTTTTTGGTTTCCGTGAAAGAATACTTACCCTAGAAGGACCCACACCAACAAACATTTCCAGAAACTCAGATCCAGATACGGTGATGAAGGGGACATTAGCCTCTCCTGCTGTTGCTTTTGCCAATAGGGTCTTTCCTGTCCCAGGTGGGCCTGTCAAGATTGCTCCTTTGGGAATTTTGGCACCAAGTTCTTCATACTGGGCAGGATTTTTCAAGAAATTAACAAATTCCATGATCTCAATTTTTGCTTCTTCACATCCAGCTACATCCCTGAAGGAAAAAGACTGGTTTGTAAACTATCCCAAAACATACAATTATTACAGCTTATTAACAGTTTGAAGCTCATCTGATTACAAGGATTATACTATTAAAGACTCAAACGTAAGAATCAATCTTTGGAAAACCATTCTAAGCAAGAAATCTTGTCAAATTTTATGATCAAACATTTTTACCTTATGCAAATTTACTATGAATGAAGTTAAAAACACAAACCTTAAAAGATTTTCTTAACTATTTGTTGAGGGCCCTGGGTGCTTGAGTGGTCTAATGCACTTGCCTTTACCAATCACTGCCCTCTCACCTCTGTCCACATGGATTCAAGTCTCAGGCTCAACCTATATGGGTATGTGAGAAAGCTTGCCAGTAGCTTTTGGTGGGTCAGTGATTCTTCCCGGGTTCTTCTTCCACCAGTTATACTGGCTGCCATATACAGTCTATCCTGTGCTGAAAATGGCATTATGCCCACAACAAAAGCAATTATCTGTTTCTTCTCTTTGCATGTTATATTTAAATTAGGACAAATGTTATCCAACTGTTATTTGTACAATACACAACTGTACTACCAGGTCTTGATCAATTACAACAGAAAAAAATAATAACAAAGGACTGCTACAGCTCTTGTAGCTGACTGCATTAAGTATCAAACAGCAGTACAGACAAAATGATCAAAAATGTTGAGTGTACTTGTGTGTGTATGTGTGGAGGGGGTGGGTAAAACAAAAGCCAGTCAAATATTTTGTAATACTATTAGTTTATGCATTGGTTTTTTTTCACTACATGGTACTTAAACATATAATTATGTCCAATAATAATATTTTAAAAAGTAAATAAAAATATACCAAGCTTTAGAACGCCTTCTTTGAACACATGATAGATCAGAGCGTAACATTAAAAACAATGATATAAACACCTCATTTTAATAAATATACATGCCAGTTATATCTATCTACAGCTGCATTAAGTTTACAGTGATTAACAATGTTGTAATCACATTCTAAAAATGATTAAATTATGGCTGTTCTTGAGGCCAATACAGCTTGATTCTTTTTAATCAGGAGCTCACACTCATATATTTACCACTTCTACACCCATTTTGCAATTAATTAAATGAACATCTGCAACAAGTGCATTGAGTAATGTTAAGTCAATTTTTTTAATGAATAAATCAATAAAATATCTTGTTTTCAGTTCAAAATATCAGTTACATCTGATGATTAGAGACTGAATGATGTCACGTTATGTGCTGCACACTATTAGCAATCCCAAAACACAATTTTCTTTTACAAACTTACATGTAATATATTTAAAACCCAATGATGTCTGAAACAAACATTTGTTCACAAAAAGTACTATTCCAAATAGAATAAATATGATGTGCATTTCCTACTGGAAGTATTTCATGATTTTAGGTTGTTTGAAACCAGATCATTCCGGTTTTATTTTATTTTTTTAGCCGAAGTCTATGATATTTCTCAGCTGCATAATTTTCAAGGGCTCAATGATCTGTTTTTCTAGCCAAATCAGTCCTTTCTCGAATGCAAATATGGCTTCAGAAACAGCATGGGGTGTTTCCGGCGGGTTCTCCTGGTCACTGTCAATAGTAGATCCTACTTCACGTTGATCAGGATCTAAATTTTCTCTTTTGGTACCAAGGAAGAACTGTATATCTGCATCAGTCTCACATTCAACAGTGGGGTAGTCCCCATCAATTTTGATCCATCCAAAATAAGCTCTTCTTTTTCCAACATCTCCGTTGTGAGATTAAATGTCTTTATTCTGGTAAGACTAAACTCACTTTTAAATCTGATTTCAGCGGAAAGTCACACTTAATTGTTTAAATATACCTTATTTGTACTGTAGCTACATTATGCAAATGAACATCTATCTCTTCTGGGCTGCACTGCAACAGATTTCAGAAAGCAGCAGAAATTTCAAAAGACATTATGCTGCTAATCCTTTCTGTGGTCTGTTGCCATCCAGGTATCAATAAACAATGGTTGATAATAAGCTAGTCTTCTCTATAATCAGTGAGCTGTGTCTACAGAGATTAAGTCACTGATCTGCTGGGGTGGTTTTAGTGTTAAAGGCAAATTCGACAGTCATGTGTACTTCAGTCAAATACAGTCGCTGATATGGACCAATGACAACAATGGCTTATTAGAGACATGAATAATTTTGAGTGTTCAATAGCCTGCTTGGAATACAGTATCATATCATGCCTGAATAAAACACTGGCTAATTAAACTGTGACTGTAGAAACACATTCAGTTAATGTCCAAATCAAGTACAGTATTTTTTATGTAAAGGTTTCAGCTTGTATGTATTGAAAATTATTTTAAAATTCTTTGTTTTTTTTAAATTATAATTTTTATAATTTTGATTTGCTGTCAATAGAGCTACTGTGTTATATCCGGAATCATGTTATAATGGGGAAGAGCTGTAATTAGCATGAAGGTGCACTGAATCTTTATTCCTGATAGTAATTTTGTCAAGGACCTTATTTCAGAAAAAAAAATTCTCCAGGAATGAATGGCAAAATTGACCTTACGAGTAAACAACTCCACACCTCCTGTTGTTTAGTGATTTTTAATAATGCTTTTGAGTGGGAGATTAATAAGAATCTTATATTTCTTTTTGGGGTTTACAACATCAATATGTTATTTCTATAAGGATTAAAGATTGGATACATGTATCTTTCCTTCTTACATTTGGAATATGTCTACTCTTTCTCCAACACTAAGTCCATGAAACACAAACAAAAACTTCTGAAAATGTGAAAAGTGATCTTATCCTTGGAAAAAGATTTTCTTAAATAAAAAAACCTTCCTAGCTTTTTTCAAAGTGAGGATTGGCTTATCATGAGTACAACAGCAGCATGTGAACTTGTAATGTTAACATTGTTGTGACATGGGGCAGTAGTCAACAAGCACTTTAATATGTAAGTATAAGTGATGCTCGTCTGATTTATATGTTCCAGTTATTGGCCATTAAAATAAAATTTACCATGTTGAGGGCTAAAGGAATAGAGCCTTCTAACTACTCTAATTTAAAAAAAAAAATTTGTTCATGACATAAAAAAATAAACAACCAAATATAATCCCCCACAAGTCGCATCCAACTGTACAGACCCAGATCTGCCATCTCATAATGTGCAGGCATATCTGGGTCTATGCAATTTGTGAGGAGTAATCAGAAGAACAAGCAAGACAGACCCTGGTCTGCCAGTGCATTATGTGATAGAAGATCAGGGTCTATACTGATATTTTAAAACTGGACCCAACTTGTACACAAGTATATATGTTTCAGACAAGAAGCTAGCCATGGCTTAGATGTGGAGCCTGCCCAGCTTTTGGTAAATTGGTGTTGTACATGAAGATACATCTGCATACCAAGTAACGCGACTCTCCAAATGTACTTGAGAATCTGACCACATTACTGTGAGGTCTAAAATTCTGTTGTTTTGTTGTCTTGGGGTTTAAATGCCATTTCTCAGTGTAAGACAGGATGTAAATGGCAGCCTGTATAACGTGTGAAAGAAGTACCCCAGTAAGAACCACCAACACACAGGAAGCTACTGGCAAGCTTTCTCACATACCCACACATACCCCAAGACTCAAACCCACATGGACAGAGATGAGATGACAGAGATCAATCAAAGCGAGTGCTTTAGACCACTCTGCCACCTGGTGCCCCCTAAAAAATGGTAACAATGAGGTTAATACAAAGTGTGGTTGGACAGACAGACAAATGGACATGTACCCAGATGCCAGAGTGACTGCAATGTTGTACTTCTGCCAAGGCAGATTAGACAAAAATCATACTTGTAACAGAGTGTCAATACAAAGATTACAATCATACACCAGATCTAAACATAAATGGAAATAAAGTCAATATTTCATACTGCATTCCCAATTCTAAAACTCCTTAGCATAGTAAACTCCCGATTTATGCATATTTGACTGACCCATGTCTCCCATTTACACAAATTAATATTAACATCCAAGCATTAAATATACCCTGATTCGCATGTCATTCCCAAGCAGGAACTGATAATTTTTTAAGTATTCAACCGGGATGAAGATTTGGCTCCCCACTGAAGGATGGATTCAAGTCATGTGAATTCGATGTAAGCAAAGTTTCTCAGATACACAATATACTTGTAATCATTTAATTTTGTTGTATACCAAAGCCCGCCATCTTGCATGTGTCTTGGTCATGCAATTAAACTGGCTTCATTTAGTTTTATGAGTATTACATAATTCATTCAAACTGATTTTAGTTTCTGGCTGATCAAAAAAAAAATAAGTGATTTCACTAACTAACAAAGTAATAATATTTGTGGTTTTCTGTATACTATATGTGGATATGACATATAGGCTTGCAAGAAAATATCTTAATACAATGTGGCCTCACCTACATGTATACTGTTATACCATATTGGCACCCATGAATCAGGGTGCAAAGAGTGAAAATTATGCTTTTTCCTTTAATTCTCTCCTTATGATCTTTAAAAAGAAAGATATATAACTTCAGACAAAATCAATAAAAGCAAACATTGGACAAACTGATAATTTGCTTTTAGGTATGCAGTATAAAAGTTACTAAATAATCCACATCAAACTCCGACAGTAAACATGAGAGAGAGAGAGACAGACAGAGAGAGAGGTGGGGCTGCTACATAAATAGGTGTTTGATCTATTACATACTTGAATTTCACCCCTATATCATCCTTGATTATTTGAGCTGTTGTTTGCCCAAAGCCAAATATGCCTCCAGCCCCACCTTGCCTTCCTGGAGTCTTGTTACGGCCCTAAGTATACAAATTAATAAGAAAGTCAGCCAAATAAAAATATAAAATGGATACACTGTCATGGTAATGAAGGCAACAATAATGGTGTTGATGATAAGAAAATTATGATGATGAGGTGAAATCAATTCATCAGAGTTTATTTAAAAAGTGCTCATTTTAGTAAGTTTATCCAAAAAAACTAATTTCATATATGATTACTTTAGCATTGTTTTTTAGTGTTTCTTGTAGAGTTGTCCTTTAGGAATAATTACTAAATATAAGAGAAAAACAAGGGGCATAACTTTATAAAAATCCACTCCTGATATGTGAAATTTAGACAAAATGGTAAGTGTTTCACAGAACGCAATGTCTCATCTGTGAATGCAGTTAAAATGCCGTTTTCTGCAGGCAAGTATGTATGCACAGTATTTATGTACCAGAGATCCTAATGTTCCAATATTGGCCGGATATATTCAGCAAATGAACTCCAAACTGCCAAATGATCATTTGCTAACCTTACATATCAGATACTGGACAGAAGGTTACCCTAATTATCCCATGCATCTGTTTGGCCATTATGTGTTGCCAACTGTTTAAACACTATAGCCATAAAACACAAGACAAAAATGATGTGAAAGCTTACCTCCTGGACCAGATATATGAACAACTGTCCCTGGGTTTGTAATCTATTAAGTAATCAATCCCTTGTATAATTTCTTTTTTTTTTAAACTATACTGTGTCACGGTGTTTCAGCACAACAAACCTTTCAAACAAAATATGTGCAGCCAAGACCCGAATGAAAAGAAGAAAAAAACGTATCAGCAAGAACAGCCAACTTTCATTATCATCCTACAAGACCTGTTTGGGGACCTGATCAAATAAAACTTCACAATTAGACTTTCCTTGAAATATCTGTCAATTAGGCATTATGTCTTTTTGAGGTTGCAAGTCTGCCTGTTGTCAATTAATAATTTTAAAAGAGCAGAGTGGAATAAAATATTGTTGCTGGGTAAAATTCATTAATATAGTTTCTTTTTAAAAGAAAAACTTATTCTTTATACATGATTAATATGAGAGGAAACCAATGACTCATTAAAGGATAATACTAAAGCAACAGCAAATTATGAACTGAAAATTACATTTCTCATTATATTTAATAATTAGGTATATCAACATTTTTGTTGTTGCTGTCACAACCTCATATACATCCTTTGAATGTTTTATTATTATATTTCATAAACATATGGCTGCCATATTAATATTCAGGGACAAATGTCCAGCAAGAGCTCTACATAATTTTTATATATATATATATATATATATATATATAAAATGTGTGTATAGTATATTTAATATGTGTGTATGGATCTACGTATAGAAAGTATATAGATGTGTGTACAGTATGTCTGCATAGACATATCTATAGTATGAGTGTATAAATGTATGTGTAGTATGTGTGTATAGATGTCTGTATAATAAAAGTTCATAGTAAGTATATGGGAATATATGTATGTATGTGTGTACAGATGTACTGTATGTGTGTATAGTTTGTATGTATAGCAAGTGTGTATAGATGTCTGTATAGTACACAGTCACTGTAAGTATATGGGAATAGATGTATGTTTAGTATGTGTGTATAGAAAGATGTATGTATAGTAATGTGTGTATAGATGTATATATTGTGTCCGTTTATTGTAAATATAAGTATATATATATATATATATATATCTATAGCACATGTTCATAGCAAGTATATGGGTATAGTATCTTCCCTATCTATATACAGTATGTATAGAGCACATAAACATAATTCTGGTTATATAATGCTGAGTGAAGGTTTAGTTCTAAAAATATAAAGTAAAAAGTTGCACAAAAAAATTTAGGAAGATAAACTCTTCCGTTAAATGTTAATGTGATACCCATGTTTTGCCATTATTGAGTAAAATGTGATACTTATGTCTTGCCATTACTGAGTAAACTGTGATACCCATGTCTTGTCATTTACAGGCAGAATTTTCCACAAAGATGAAAGCTATTAAAATTCATAAAATATACAAGTATTTGACACTGGAAAAGATAAGAGATGAATTATGAAAGTTGTGCATTTAGCATCCATGATAGAAATATAAGTTTAGACTTACCATCAACATTCCTGAGCGTCGAGCCAGGAAGATGATGAGTGCAATAGGAAGCAATATATTAAGGGCACTAAACAACATACTGTCTCTGAAAATATGAAAGAAGTGGACATCAATAAATGATTCTTCAACAGGAAGATAAAAATAACTTCAACTTACCCTAAACATTCTTGAGTGGCGACCAATAAAAATGAGGAATGCTATAGGAAGCAATAGATTTAAGGCACTAAACAACATAGTGTCTCTGGAAAATACGAAAGAAGTGCATGTTACATTAAAAAGATAAGTGTATGTAGCCAGATAAATAATTATCTACATTTATCCTCAATCAAACTTTAAGTTTGCTTGCTTTATCCATTAACATTATGAAAAGGACTAGAAAATGAAGTGGTAACAAGAAAACTCAACAATATACCTATTTCTTTGTGTATTTGATGAGTCTATGATTTTCAACCCGTGCAAATCTGATGAATTTTAAAAGACAATTAGTGTCAAGGTACTTTTATGGGATACTTTTCAACTTAATTAACCTTAACTCAGGAAAGATGTTCAGCTAAGAGAATCGGAAGAAAATACACACCAACACATTGACATTTTAGTAACTTTGGATTGCATAGACCCTTTGGTATGGAAAAATATTAATTTGTAAAAAAAACCCAAAACATTGTTTACACATTTCATAAGTGATCATATTAAATAGTTATGTCATATTGCATGGTTAAGTGGTAAACCTCCCAGGATCAGAGGTTTTCTCTGGATTCTCAAGTAATTTCCATATCAGAAACCATACAACACCAAATATAAACCACAATATTTAATATATTTTATGCACATTTGCAGCACAACTTAATTAAAACCTGATTATATAGTTCACCTCTACATTCACTAGTCTCCAGTAGCCATTGTAAATATTACAATGCAGAAAATAAATTCAGACTAAAGTGATCTTGGTCCCATTTCTAACTAAAGCTTTGTTTTGCAATCTTTAATCTTTACATCTTAACTTTTAGCCATTCAAAAATTTGAAATCTGAACTCTTAATTAGCACAATGCAGTTAGTATTGTGTCGGCATATTGTAAGACTGCCTATCTACCTATCTAGACACCCACCATCACAACTACCTACCTACCTTCTGTCAGCGCAAAAAAGACACACAATAAAAGAATATTCTTTTCTATCATATCAAAGTAGAGGTAATAAGTTTTAAGAAACAGATTAATGTTATGTTTGTATTCATTTTTTAATATCATTGTTCATAAGATCTGTTTTAAAAGCTGCTATCATTGTCCAAGACTAGCAGCTAGTTTTTACAGGGTGAAAGTCACAGGATTTGTGTAACCTTGGAGTGACAACTAGCAGTACATAACTCATGCAAAAATGATCAGAAAAAAGCCTTCTGAGTAGGCAAGACTGTTTGGTGGCTTTGTGAGTCTAACACCATTCATCAGTACATGGTGGTCAGTACATCTGATAGAGGAATATCCCTGGAAAACCTTGGGAATAACCACCTACCTACAGGAATCTACTTACAAGCGTTCTTACACACCTATGTTGGCCAAGCTGAGATTCGAATCCAAACAGACTGAGATGAGATGTCAGTGATCTGTGAAGGTGAGCTCATTAGATCACTTGGACACCCAGGGGTCTAACATAGATGAATCAATGTAATCATAAATACATTTAATGCAGAAAGTGTAGGTCACTTTGACCTTCTTTTGTTCTAAGGGTATTTAGTAAGAGAGATGCATCCAATTATCAAGTTTTATTATTGGAACACAAACAGTACCCAAGAAATTAAATTTAACACAAAATGTGAAGAAAGTCACAAAGCATGAAATATAGGTCACAGTGACCTCTTTGGAAAGAACAACTAGAATTTATCAAGATACATCAATTCACCAAGGTTCATGATTCTTGGAAGGATGGTATGCATATAACATGCCAAAGACTCATGTGATCAGCTAAAGGCAAACCTACCCCAAAGGCGGTAAAAGTTGAAATATAGGTCAATGAGCAACTTTTGTTGTATATGTGTGGTAGTAAAGAGATGCATTATCATCAATTTCATGATTCTAGCATGAACAATGCTTGAGAAATGAACATCAAACACAAAATGTAGCCCAGGTCAGTATAGTGTAAAATATCGTCAATACTACAAAAATGAGAGAGTCGCAGTCATAAAGATGCATCCACAAGTTTCATATATAGTATAGTATGCACAGAGCATGCCAAAAACCTACATGTCACGAGCTAAATGCAACAACTTAATCTACATCTGAAAAATTTGAAATATATGGTCAGTGATGTTATTTGGTATCAGTGCAGTACTAATGCCAAACTGAACCAAAATCAATGAAATGTGAAATGCGGTCTCACCGACCTACTTTTAAGATAAGGGTGTAGTACTCAGCAATATGTATCCTCTAAGTTTCATGATTCTAGGTATAGCAGTATTATGCAGAAGATAAAATATCGATGTGATCATGAACAAAATGGAAAAACTTAATATAAACTAGTAAAATTTTAAATGTGGGTCACAATTACCTTTTCTTGTAAGGCTGTAGTGTTAATAGGGATGCATACAATCACCTAGTTTCATGAGGCATCAACAGTGCTTGAGAACAAAACCGAGGCAGTGAAGCATGAAATAGAGGTTAGTGGCCTACTTTTGTGATGAGGGTTTAGTACTCATCAAGATGCATCCCCACACCATCTTTCATGAATCTTGGAAAAACAGTATTTTTACAGGGTGCAGAAACTATTTGGCTTTTAGCAAAACCCCAAAACTTAACCTAAGTCAGTAAAATGTTAAATGTAGGTTACAGTGGCCTTCTTCTGTGGTATTAGTGTAGTTATTAAAATAATCTGATGATTTTTAGCATGAAAAAACAGAGCTTAAGAATTAACCTTTAACCATACAATTTAAGCGAAGTCCATGAAACTTAAAATATAGGTCATGGTGACCTACTTTTGTGAAGACACTGTAGTACTCTTCAATATGCATTCCCATACAACAGTATATATACAGGGTGCTAAAACCTATTTGGTCATGAGCGTATTTAAAAAAAAACTTAACCTGAGAAAGGAAAGTGTGAAATGTAGGTCACTGACATTTTTTTGTGGTAATGGTATAATACTAACAGAGATATATACAATCATATTTAATGATTCTAGCATGAACAGAACTTAATAAATAAACTAATAACACAAAATTTAACCAATCAGTGATGCATAAATATAAATCACAGTGACCTATATTTATCAAGAAGTATCTCTTCACCAAGTTTCATGATTCCAGGTATACAGTCAAACCCACTTATCTCGACCTCGGTTATCTCAAGAACCCGTGTATGTTAAGCACTTTGGTCCGGTCCCAAAAAAATCCTTCTTTGTTATGCTAATTTTTCCCCACTTATCTCAACCCCTGTTAAGTCGATAATCCGGTTATGTCGGCCATAAGTTTCGGTCCGAAGTAACATGTGGACCTGCTTAATTCGACGAAATGCAACTTTTAATGTCCATCTCAGAGAAATTTTACAAGAAATGATCCAGCGTTTCCGCTATTACCGGTACCTCGTACAGCCGGTACAAGACCAAACTGTACCAGTACAAATGCTAATCAACCAATCTCATCAATGCACGGTTTATCACTTACACAGAGTGGAGAAAATTATCATGTAAACAATACTTTAGAGTAAGGAAATTGAATGCATGCGTTTCTGACCTTTACGTAAGCTGCGTTCAAAATGGACATTATCGCATGTCCACACCACGACAATATAGTTTGTCCTACACAGCATTGCGAATTTGATCTTATTATTAACTCGGAAAATTATCAGGTTAATATCATTAAATGTAGCTAAAAATACCTAATTTGTTTTACACAATATATTTAAAACAAATTCGGTAATAATTAAAGTGTTTTCATGCTCAGTGAGAGTGTAAGCCTTCAACTTCAGCATGGCTAGATCACGCAGCTAACAATAATCTATAAATAAAAACCCGCAAAACTCCAAACTAATCTGCCCCCCCCATTGGTTATTAATTTGTTTTGAATAAGAGTAAATAAAAGCACCAACGTATTGTAAAAAAAGTCTAGAGCGCCTAGTATTTTCTTTTTATGAAAATGGTGATCGCTGTACCATGATTACATATTCTTCAACACAAACGGAATGAAGCAGAAGGCGACTGATAGGATCAAAATTCAAAACAGAAAGAAGAGTGCTTTCATTTGTGTTGTTTTTATCTTGAATTTCAAAGTCTTGCAATCCATCAAAGAGATTAGCTGACTCTCCTTCTGGTGCTGTGTTCTTGCCGACAATCACTGATCAAAGTCGGGAGGGATATGGGACTACAACTGTATGAATGGAATAAGTTGTCTTCTAACTGCATGAATGGAATAAGCTGGCTTCATACAGAATTTGATGTTGAGACAGTTAACTTTAAAGACTTGAAACACATTTTACAGTTTGTACCGACAGCCCCGTCATTTTCCTGTACAGAAGCAAAATTTATCAGTAAAAATTGGCATATACTGGTGTAAAGGAACCTCTGACGATAAAAAAAAAAGATTGATTTTCACAGACAATATTGGTCAGTTACATTTTGCTATTAGTCACAAGTCAACTCTAACAAAAGAAAACACTTTCAAAAAAAAATAAGTACAGTCCTGCATGTACATGTACTAGATTTTGGATAGCGTGAGAAAATCATTGTCTTGCTGAGGCTACCAAAGGGATGAGGCTATTCACAGGGAAATAAAAACAACTTTAAACCACTGACATTGTTGCAGTAACTTATTGTTGTAAAAATATGTGACTTGTTACTTAATCTCATTTAAAAGACCTCCAATCTTCTTTTTTCTCCAATCAGGCATGGCTGAATTATTTTTATTGTGCATTAGAAATGCCATTTGTTTTTAGAAATAAAACTCCTCATTTTTGGTACTTCAGATGCATAATCATTGTTCTGCAGTAGATTTATCAATAAACCATGATATCTCGGGACCCGGTTATGTTGACGATTTTTTGACACCTCCGACGTAATCGAGATAACCTTGTTTGACTGTACTTGGTAACAGTTTTTGTACAGTGTACAAAAAACCTGAACTCTGATGCAAAATCTTAATCAAGAATATACAACTAACATACATGTACAAATTTATCCACCACAACCCCTTCCCCTGGAGATAGGTGCTAGGAAACCCACTCCAAACTGTCGCCTATGACCTAGGAAGAAAGGATGATTGACATTCAGTGAGGGTGTACATACATATAGTTTTATCTGTGTGGATGCTGACGCAGGAGGTAATACAATAGCTCACCATTACTTCACAGAGGTCAGCTAATCAATAATTAAAATCATCCAATGTTAACACATTGCAAGTCTTTGATTTGTAAAGGAAGTATCACTTTTATGAATGGCAGGAAACTTTGGTAGCAAAATATATTACATCAGTCTTGTTATTAACATAAACCTGGAGCAAAAAGTATGTCCTTGCTTTTCCTAACTTATCAAGCCCTATCCCCATGAAGTGGATAAACAAAAATAGCTCATTTACAAAATACCTATTGGAAACAATGTAGAACTAGAAGTTATGAACTACCTATTGGAAATAATGTATAACTAGAAGTTATGAACTACCTATTGGAAATAATGTAGAACTAGAAGATCTGTACAAACTTACATTTACCCTAATGCTCACACCTCCATAGGAAGGTAGGATTAAGGAAGTCAAAACACTGTCATTTAAAAGTGCAAACACAAACTAGGAAGCACTACTTGTAATTATATATCATTCACATGCCTTTCTTTAAAATTACTGCACCTGCTTGTGTACAAAAGAGGCCATTTTCACAGGTCGGACTTACATGTACAAAGATGTGAAGCGATCTCTATGTCAAGTTTCTGTCAAGGCTGGTAAAAAGAAAAATGGGCAACCTGTTGTGGACAGTGTCGACCAGTTTTTGCCAGCAAATGATGTACTAACGGATGATGGTCAAGACTGGTTGCTTCACATTTTAAAATTTGAAGCAGAACAAACAAAGTAACCCCCCCATATGATCTACAGGCTGGTTCCACCATACTGACAGCTGGGTATAAATAATAGATGTGCAAATAAGGTGTTTTAATAATTAATGACTGCACCCAAATATGCAAACTTTCAGATGTAAAATGAAATAGTTATTCAAAATATGTTTTGAAACTTGTGACTATTCTCATATCTTCTACTTTAAGGGAACACAGACTCTGTTTGTCAATGTTTTGCACTATCAGTCATTAATAACATCACTGAAAAGATTTTTCATTGTTCATTCTTCAATGTCTTATCAGCTCAGTTGGTAGAGCTTTAGAATTGCAACCTGAAGGTGCAGGTTTGATAACTGCCGTGGTCAACCAAAGTTGACTACTTTAGTATGTCCCTAGGAAAAGCACTTTGCTCCAATTTCCTTGGCCAAAAAACAAAAAAACAAACTGAAGGTGCTGTCAAAAATAACAACCAAACAACCAACTTGCTAAAATGAAAAAAAAAAAAAATCTGCAGAAAATTTTACATGATTCATGAACTCACAGCTATATTTTATTTTGCATAATTCATTTATAAAGCAGATTGCTGTTTCAATTGTCAAAATATCCTGCAACTACAATGAACTTACAATTCTGTCTGTGTTTTGTACACCACATTGACAAAGTTGGCTTGATCAATGTGCAACTCCTTCTGTGAATTCTCAAGGTTTCTCTCAAAGGCCTCCACACTTCCAATTGAAAACCAGATTGTGCCCTGCAATAATCAAATGTACCTTAACTGGAATGGTATTTCAGCAGGTATAATATGAACATAGCGATCTCTTGCTGGTCAGCATGCAAGTATGGGCTATACCATCACTTAACACGAGTATGGCTGTGGATACCATCTTTTATGGGGATGAATTCAGTTTTGACAGAGTTACATCATAATTTAATCAACTTAATTCTCCTATATGGTTGGCAATTACTAAGTATGGGTATCAGCAACTCACTTTCAAGATAAGGAACTTTCAATACATGATATGTACCAGCACTGACAATACAAATTTTATATTTTTTTCAAGCATGAAAACCTGTTCTTGTGTTGCCTAACTTTAGCCATTCTACAGTGATATGTTTCATAATCGGTCTTTCCTGTGAATCTGTTGGAATCCAAAGATAGGATTTAAAACAAACTGAGAACACTAAACTTTTGTCATGAAACCCAACAAAAAATAAGACATAAATGGTAGAACTTTTTTATTCAATGTTAATTAAAATAAAAAGAAGAAGAACATGTTTATTTTCATAGTTGGACCATAAGTGGTGATGACAAATATGAAACCAAAACATTTAACTCGACAAAGTTGATTTCGTACACATCATGACTAATTTACTTACTAATTATTAATATGGAAAACAGCTGTTTCATTGAGTTATTCCAATTACTGAATGTAATTTTGATTATAGGTAAACCAGTTTTTTTTAAATTTGAAAATAACTTATTAATTCATGATATGACATGTATCACAATACACAACATTCAAAATAAGAAAATACTGACCATATCCTTGACATATTTCATCTTGTGGTACAAAAAAATGATGTATGTTAATGAGTGACTGACATTTTTTTGTACCACATAATGAAATATATCCAGTATTCATGCAGAGAAAGAAAACATCCTAAATGATCTGCATCTTCATTACCTTCTCATTTGGAACCATTTGTTACCTATTTACAATCTAGTCAACTGGTTTATTATCATGTACATTCTGTTTATCACTCTGAGAATCTATATTCTGTGTGTTGGTCCTTAAGTACTTTACTCCCTACCTGTGTCAACAGTAACTGTATACCACCCAAACTTTTGATTTTCCTGAATTCTGTCAATAAAATTTTGAATGTGGAATTTTCACTAATTACTCAAAATCTGGAATCGTTGGCATTTAAGTGGCTTCATTACTGATGTTTCTTTCTGCCGTATCTGGTAGTTTTGCTCATATCCTCAAATTTTTCTTTCTGACTATAAAAAATATTCAAAGTGGGGGAGATGGGATGTCACACTGACCCTCTGGACAAATATCCCAGTAGATGTACTTCAGTCCAATTTTCCATGTTTTGTCTTGACCTGTCTTGCACACTGTGGTAAAGTTTTAGCATGAAACATCATCAAATTTTGATTTCACTAAAATTATCTGATTTTACGTATCTTCTGGTATTCTTGTAAAAAAAGTGTACCAGACACATAACGAGGAGGTCCCTCAACTTACTGACACTTGCTCACAAAAGCAATAGGTTAAGAAATCTAGGTCAGCAAGATACTTTTTATAGAAATTTCTTCCAATGATGTTGCTAACATATGCTATGAAAAAACTGTTCCAATCCATATCTGATAGCACATCAGCATCACCACTCCAGTACTGTCCAACACTGCAAGGCCTTGATGACTGAATACTTTCTGTCAAAGCTGGTCAAATTCTGTTGAGCATTTTGTAAGATACAGTTGTTTAAATGTGGCTTTTTTATTTATATTATCAGCATCAGTGGCCATAACTGATGGATGATCAGCATCATCTGCATGAAAACATGCCAATCTTTTTTTTCTTTTTTTAGTACCAGCAGCTATAATTGATGGTGGATAGGCATCATTTGAAATGTCTTTAGTTCAGAATCCTTTCTGTATAGTTTGCTTAAAATGGGTCTTGTGGTTTTTGTGAATAAGTTGAAAACTGCAATTGTTGATTGACAGATAGATGATGGGTCATACCTTAAAGCCAGCTAAGCTAAATATTAGTAATTTTTAACAAGATGACTGAGCTTTTACAAAGAAACTGTTGTTTGTGTTCATGTTAAGGTGCCTATGCAAACTGCATCAATCTCTTTTGGATAATTTCTAATAGTTATTACCGAATCTGGCGCATTTGATCCTGCAATAGTCTTCACTCGCACCCATTTCTTATTGACCACTTCTAATGATTCAACCTGAAAAAGAAACGATAACAAATCACTGAGATACATATTCTTACATGTTCAGGCTGGTTTGATGTCATGCCTTTTTGTGACGTCAGCAGCGTTCAAACATTACAATTTCAAATTCTGATTAGGCATTCCTGCCTAGTAAAATATCCTTTTTGTAAATAAAGATTATATAATTTATGCACTCTAATTATTGCATATGTTGGTACACAATACAATTTTGAAAACAAATGATTTCTTTATATACTTTAAGTCTGGGTACATTTCCATTCAATATTTTTTCTTTTCATTGCATGTTTTAGAACACTTGTATCATCCTGTGAGCTTCTTCCAAGAGTTTGTTTTTTTAAATTCAATTTGTTATTTAAATAAATCCTGTTACCTCTCGAATTCAGCCCTTCCAGCCCTACATACCATGCAGAAAAGGGATGACACTCTTGCAAATTACCTCCCCTGCATACTGCTAAGGTAGCAGTTCGTAGTATGGACCTTTTTGACCTCACTTGTGTATTTTATTTTTTTATGATTTTTTTTATACTAGGTCAATGATTGTGGCATTAAATTTGTGCATAAAAAGTGTCCCCTGCCCCCTTAAGAAAAACTGATATTTTTTATTGGTTCAGTCAGCCACATCTATTATATTTATCAGTTTCTTTGTACATAGTTAAATAACTTTTATGCATTAGTTTCATTATATTTCCTTCCTTTTCCCACATATCACTTAGTGTTGTATGTAATGCTCTTTTGAGGGGGAGGTAACTGTGTTTTGTACCTCAATGTGAGAACTGTTTACGTATGACAAAGGAGCATATCCTGGACTTAACTTACTAAGTATGGGAACATAATGGGAACCATAATGTATTTTCTTGCTCTTTCTGTAGTTGTCAAGGTCTGCACCCCCCTACTGTTATGAATATTATTCATATTTCAGTACAGACACACAAAATAATTGCATAACATGTTGACATGATTTCTTAAAGGTAACTTAACTCCACTTGAACAGATAGACTTCAGAGAACTCTTACATAAACATACTGTTGTGAATATTGAATGTCACCAGTGGAATGGTCTTAGAAATAGTGATGCATATGACATTGCTTGCTATATTTTGGTGAGAAGAATGAAAGTTTTAGCACACCAACATAGTTTCTACCTTCATGACCCCACTGTGAAGTTGACATAAGAGATTCATATCTCACACTTGGGTGATAATAGGAAATGTATCAATGTTATGAATATATCTTGAAATTTCTAGGTTCATTTAACAAAGGGGAAAAAGCTTAAAATTAAGTGACAGTTTCATGCATTTGACAATACACATAGTTTCTCCTCTGAAATTCTTATGTTTTCAATGAATGTTAAAAGTACATCAGTATCACTTGTTTCTTTTCTTTTCTGCAGGTCTCAGTTTGCATTGTAAAATATTAGGATTAATCAGTTAGTCATGCTGAAAGAAACAATAGCTTGAATCTCGTCCAGATACTCATTCTAAGTGCACAAGAGAGTGACTCTGATGGACAGATTTAGCTTCCGCAAGAGTTGTTTTATGGTACGTGCTTATTAAAAGCCAAGCAGTTGAAATGTTTTTTTCCTTGAACTGAATTTTCCACTGTAAATATCTGTTCTATACCTTATTATTTACTATAATTCTGTAAACTCAGAAATCATTGAAGTCAGTTGTAAGTGAATTGGTGTCTGAGAAGAAATGTCTCTGTTAAATTGTATTGAGTAATTATATATGTATGGTCAATTTCAGTTGCTATGTATCAATGAATTTGATATGTCACTTTGTAAGTTTACCAGGGTCCCACACATCAGTATATCAATATTCCAGCATGGTTTAATGTTAATTGATTAAACTTTGATCTCTCCAGATTAGCTAGATCGTTGTTGTGATTACCCCTTCACACACACACACACACACACACACACACACACACACACACACACACACACACACACACACACACACACAC
Source organism: Megalonaias nervosa (assembly GCA_016617855.1). Classification (NCBI taxonomy): domain Eukaryota; kingdom Metazoa; phylum Mollusca; class Bivalvia; order Unionida; family Unionidae; genus Megalonaias; species Megalonaias nervosa. The sequence continues at coordinate 40 of JAECUM010019082.1, read as the reverse complement.
ACACACACACACACACACACACACACACACACACACACAC
>JAECUM010019081.1:0-26924 GCA_016617855.1 Megalonaias nervosa | reverse complement strand
CTCCTGACTGCTTTGTCTAATTGTCTGTCAAAAGTCACACATCATCAACATCCAGTTCATATGAATCGAAGTTTTGCAAAATATATATGTTGTGCAAACTTGAATTATGTTGTGACATGAAAATTGTGAAGATGAAATATTATGCTTCTAATAACTACTTTTTGTCCATTTTAATGGCAGCATCCTTTCCTTTCAGAACAACAAAATACAATATATTTTAGACATAGGACACTAACACTTATAAAAACATATTTGCATGCAATGTTTGTTTGGTCTTTAGATTCTATGACGGGTACAGACTGCTCACCAGTCGACGTCTGTAAAGAACGTCACTGCCCTCGTGTCTTCGGGCGCTATTGATCACAAACAGGAGTCGGCCTAAATAAACACTTTAATATTTTGTTGACCTGTATTCAGCCAAATTGCAGCTATTAACAGACACAGGTCACGTAGGCAAAATCTAACTAAAGATATTCTGTACAATTTACAACCATGAAAAAAAATTTTAAAAAATTAGATAAAAAAAAAACATGTACCAGGAGAAAAAAAAACAACACAGATATATATATAACAATGGTATTCCTCCGGATAAATGACCGTTGATTCTGGTCTAACACAGTGAACTTTGCATAGTTTCATATTATTTGTAGGAAATGCCTATTATTGCGCCCCTGCCCCCTTCCTGTTCAGTTAAATCAGAAATCAATAGTTTCGCATACGATATTCTGTTCTAAAGAAACAACTATACTCTGAAACCAACCATTTTACGTAGAAAATATCCCAGAAATCTTGATGGATATAATCAAATCCAGGTTCTCTGGTTTGATGCTAAAACAATACAATGAGATTATCATACATAGCAAGCCATACCATGAGTAAGTTTTCTTTACTGTCGGATGGGTAAAAGCCCTGAAAAGGCTTAAAATGTAAATGTTTCCGGGCGTTGTCTCCCCACAGAATTTCGTCCCACAGACTTCTCGCCTAATTGTTTACGCTCCCCCTGAAATGATGCTAAACGCTATTTTTAGATCAGTTCCTTGACATGGTCTAATGCTGTCTCGGCTCATGAAATGCGGTTCACACATCACATAAATGTCTAATAAATCCTAATTTTCTAGAAAAGAAACCTGAAATACTACACTCCAAATTGCCGAAAATCGACATACTTAGAATTTGTAAACTACGGGGCGATTGTTTGGGACCAACACTATGTGATTTGGGCAGCCTAGAAAAGGCGCAGATTCAAGAGACAGGTACCTTAGGGATGCGGACTGTAAAAACTGGGATGTTAGACAACTTAGAACAGCCGGACAGTAAAAACTGGGATGTTCGACAACTTAGAACTGCCTTAATTGCAAAGTAGATGCTGTGAAAACGGGCCTGTATTGTTCTACAAGATTTTTGTTGTTATTTTTTGGGGGTGGGGGTAGGTTGTCTTGGTACCGGTTATGAAATACCTTTATTTTCCAAAAACTTTTAACACTAGGATGTTAGACAACCTAATACAGACTTCATTATAAAGAAGATGCTGTGAAAAAGAACTTGTTCTACAAGGTTGTTGTTCATGCTGTTGTTGGATTTTGAGTGGTGGGGGTATTATGTCTTGGTACCGGTTAGAAAACACCTTGATTTTCCCAAAACCTTTCAAACAAAATCATATTTTTCAGTCAAAACATTTTAAGAATTTTAATAATGTAGAAGAATTGTAGAAAATAACATCGCACTCACTTGAACTGAACTAATAACTAAACCATAGAATAACATCTTGTAGTAGGCATTGAAAAGTGAGTGAACAATGGAAGCAAAATGGTAATAAATGTCATAACACGAATACTTTAATAAACTTAGGGTATTTACTATTGTATTTACGTCTCCGTTTATTATTTGTTTTGATTTTAGTGACTAGTTTTTTGATTATTAGGAGTCGGTGTTGGGAAGATATTTCTCAACCCGCATAATTAACCCATTTCAAGGAGCAGACATCACAATGTACATTATTCACGAGATTTTATCACAGCATGGATTGGTTTCGTAAATAGACCCTCCCTAATTTCTTATCATGGGGAATTCTCTGGATATTTTTAGGTATGCGTGTTTAATAATCTGAGATAGGAAGATTCTTGTGCTGGATGTTTGGGTCGTGTTTTTCATTGCACGGAGTGAGGTACTGATGTTCGGCTAAGAAAAAAGTTTACTGATGAATCCTACGACTGCGAAACAAGAAAAACCATGCAAGTTTGAAATCAGAGTTTCATGATGTGTGATAATTAAATGATTAGAGAAAAAGTACTGTAGTATTCACGCGATTAAGAACCTTTTCAGTGTACAACGACTATTATGTAGAGTTCTTGGATAATAAGGGAAAACATGGACTATCGAGGCACACTCACATAGGAATTTGATTCGCTCGGCAGGAGACCCCTTGCGTGTAATAATATGATATTGTAGGAGACTGATTACATTTTATACCGATTTCGTTACATGCACGTTTAAGATTCACCTGAATTCTTACAAGAATCACCTGAGTTCGTATAAGCATTATAAAAATGTCAAAGTACTACAGTTGAACGTCTTGATAATGCTTAATACGTTAACCAATGAGTAGCAAGATTCAAATTTTCAAATACAGTCCAACAGTTACTGCTGCATGAAGGATACATTACGTTTAAATACAACGAGTCTCTCGACACTGTCTGCCAGTAGAAACCATTTGTTGACTGACAAGGTGTTGACGGCAGTATTGAATAGACGTTTACTTGGAACGCTTGTTGGTGGCGCTGCCAGATAACTTTGGACGCAAGAACGGAGTAAAGGCAACCTGTCAGCAATGGTCCACCATCACGACACTGGATCACTATCCCTCGGGATACAAGGCTCATTCAAAACTTTGCTCAACTGGTTGTCGATAAGAATTGATGTACTGTTTTCTGGCTGGTTGTTGCACGTTTGCATCGAAACCCACGAAGTCCAAAAGTCATCAGATGCGCTCCTCAGTTTCTTACTGGATGGATTTTCAGATTTCGCTTGCATACTGTTGACGGTGTTGGCATCTTAAGATTGAGATAATGACAAAGCTGTTACAGTTTCAGCCTTAATTTGTTGTACTTCACCTAAGAAGTTCAGTTTGAAACGTGGATCTAACCCTGCAGAAATTACAAAAAGTTCATTATCAAAGAGACTCAAAAGTCTGTGCTTCAACGCTGATATAATTTCTGCAACCGTCTTCTTGATTCTGTCATCACATATGTCTCTCTGCAGATACAGCAAGATGGCTTGAACTGCTGGCAATATTATCAACAAACACGTATTTGTACTGCTGGTCTTACGAGTCAGTTGTTCAGAGGGCTTGTTCATATGTCACAACACAAGACATCAGATTCCATAGATTTGACGCAAAATTCAGTTCTCTGCGGTCCTGATCGCCAGCTTCTACACTGAACAATGAGATTGCACGTTTTTGTTCTGCAAGACGATCTAACATATAAATGTTGAATTCCAACGATTCGCAACATGTTTGACATAACTGATGTTCAGGCAATCCCGGTTCTTCTTGTATTTCGTGATGGCGAGCAGTTGCTGTCGAAGAATGTTTAAAGTGCCCAACTATTCTGCAGGCGGAAGTAATAAGCTCTGCAACAGATTGCTGGCAGAGAATGGCATCGTGAATAACAAGCTGAAGCAGCTAACATTTATTAGGTTTGCTTCATTCGTGGCCTTTACCATATTTGCGCAATGTATCTTGGCTCCAACAAACCAACCGGAGACTGGAAACCGACGTCTTCCACGATGGAATACGGCTGAATGTGTCTACTGCCATCATTTTGCCAATGGCAAGATCTTTTTTGTTTGCCTCAGCTCTGTCTATTGCCCATGTAATTTTTGGCCGCCATTTGAGTTAGCGTCATCTGGATGTTTGCCATAACGGACGATCTAGTTCCAACTGCAGATTTTTAATTTGTAGCCGATCGTTGGGATACAACTTGTTTGTATTCCTCTGGATGTTTTTATGACGTCTGATTGTTGAGTAGAGATGTTGTTTATGTCTTAGATGTAACACCACCGCGTGATTTAACCGTTTATCGCTGTCATCCTCCTCACACACTAAAAGCTTTTCAGGTTGGATTAGGCTTTTCCATAATGATGATCGTAGGCCTATTAAACTTTTTACTTCTTATTGCGCACATACACCCGTGTTGAATGACTTAAAAACCGAATAAGACGACACACATTTTACATTTAATACAATAGTCACAGTGTGACCGCCATTCAGCAACGCATGCAGACGGCAAGACCCACACGCCTGGCTAGTTCCTGAATGAACTGGCTGCTTGCCTCCTGCGTAGCTAGCGAGAGTAAGTAAGCATAGCTGATTGCTTTGATTCTGCTGTTCACGAAGGTTAACCCAAAAGTATTATTTTTTCGTCTGCAGCATATTATCCGGTCGAATACGAATACCTCATTTAATAAACTATTTGTGGCCGAAACAAATACGAAGCCAATATTCGGTACAGGCCTTTAAATTTTTAAGAGACATTCAGTATATATGTTTGCTCAAAAGACATAAGCTGGTGATTTAACTATAGTACTTAGCACTTTGAACTTAAAAATAAGATTGATATTTTATTTTCATCGCTTATGAAATCATGTATGGAAAAGATAAACACAAAATTTTCTGTCATCACGTCATATACATGTGCACATAGGCCAATTATCTTTGGTCTAAATCAGTTTGTTGAGTGTTTGCGCTAAGAATCTAAGGGTGTATACTTCAAAAGTCTCAGTAAAAAAAGGTACACAATTCCGTCCTAAATATACATTAAATGTATCGTGGACGACACGTTATATCAGCACACCCTGTGTTTAACAGTCCATTATGTAGGCACTAACATGGGCGCCTGCACAAACGGAAAGCGGGAGTTACCTCTAAACGTGTTTCAGCCTACATTCGTTAAACTTAATAGCAGACCACTACACGTTTGCCTCCCCCCCCCCGCCCCCGAAAATAATTCTGTGGGCGCCCCTGGGCACTAGTATTGCATGCAGATTATTGACTATTAGGTCTCTGTGACCTTGACATTCGGTCAAATTATGCGGTCTTGAACCAAACATGCAGTGCAGAAACCAATATTTTCTTATTATACTTTCCATGACCGTGAAGTCTTACATTTAGACCCCAGAATCTATAGGCTTCTTTACTACCCTAAGCGAAAGCTAACCACAAAATGTAGTCAATGAACTTAATCTAGAACAACAGGTATTCTGCAAAACCAAATTTTTTCTTTGAGCCCAAACGACTTTCACCTTTGAACATTTGACTCAAAATTAATAACTATTTTCATTACTTATAGTGCAAACCCACCACTGACTTTGGTCAATGCATAAGTATAGAATTAAAGTCATTACGCAAAAACATTTCTTCTTTTCATCACCGTGACTTTGACCTTCGATCTTGTGACCTCAAAATAAAAAAGATTCTTACCCATTTTGTATCTTTCATGAAGGTATATAACTGTTAACTGAAATATGTGTGCAGGAACCATTTTTGGTCTTTCAGTAACAGTGACATTGACCTTTGACCTTTTGACCCGAAGACAAATTGGCTTGTTCTTTTTTTTAACCAAGTGCGAGTTATCCACAAAGCTTTGTGACTATAAATGGTGGAAGACTTATAGATGATTGCGCATAAAACATCCATATTTTTGCAGTCAATGTAACCTAAACCTTTGTCCTCTTGATAGGAGGTGTCTCTACCACGAATGAAAGCCGTCTGCAAGGCATGGAAACCATAGATGGTAGAGAACTCTAGTCATTCTGCGGAAACAATTTTTTTCTGTCAGTCATAATTTGACATTGACCTTTTGTCTGTTGACCACATAATCGAAGGAATTCTTCCTTAGCCCAAATGCAAGCCATCAGCTAAGTTTGATAACTGTAGGTGATGAACAACTCTAGTAATTGTACGGAAATTATATTGGTAACAGACTAACTGACGGACAAGATCATTACTTAATACACTCCACGTTATGGCGGGTTTATAATAATCGCAAAAAAGTCCTGAAAATCGAATATAGCAATTGACACATGTATATAAATACGTTTGCCATTTTTATTACTCTTTTCATTATTTCTTTTTATGTAAACGATCCAAGGGAATTCGGAAAAAATTCGGAACGTACATGCGGACGTACGAACTGTATCTGCATGACAATCACAGTATAACTGTTCTCAGTGTAGCATTCACCCCTGTGAATGTGCTATTACAAACAACATAACTTTTTATCTATATTTTCTTTCTGTCTGCATCTCTGGTGGTTTGACTCTGTCCGTTTGCATATTGATGTTGATCTTTCTTTCATTTTCTTTTACTTTCTTTCTCCCCCACCCCATTCCCTGGCATATTTGTAAGACGACATGTTGACGCTTTAAGTAAGCCTCTTACAGTTCTGAATAGTATGCAATTGATATGAAATATTTACCTCATCAAATCCTGTCGATCTTGCGTGACGTTGAGTCACTCGAGAAAATCAATTATGCTACTTGTATCAAGAAGAATGAAGTGGCACCAAGTATAACTTGAGGATTAATCGTATTTGAATTCGTTGCAGACAAAATCCAGAGAACTACAGGCCATCTTTAGATGCATATTTTGTCAGCTTTTCCATATTTCGCTATCGGCGAAAATGCGGTACTGTCTACACTTCATTACACAGGGAAACGCAATGAGTTTTCAAAAGGATGGATTTTTTTCGTCCTTCCAATCAAATACGGATGATGACGATGACGATGATGATGATGATATGATGATGACGCTAACTCGATGATGACGATTGTATTATATCATTTCTAAGCTTATCACCCCAAACGCATTAAATAACGTATAACGAATAAAATATTTCTTCATTTACTTCGGGGATCCACCATGGCCCAGAGCTTGGCGTACCAAACTCACGACCGAAAGGGTGACGATTCGAAACCTACCATCGGACCAGCCTGGATCAGCTATCGTGGTGTTTCCTTGGGCAATGCACTTTACTCCAATTGTTTTGGTACTAAATAACCTACATGTGCTGCTGTGCCGTAAAGCACCAGACCAAGGCAATCATTTATTTCCCGGACATGCACACACGCAAATATTAGAATACCAGACTTCGTTACGACGGGCTGGCGGGATATCCAGATCAGTGCGATTTCACTGTGACTTGTGTACTTTCGTACTCCATGCCCTTTGTTTTACATAGAAATGCTCAATCGGTTCACTGGCCTGTTGAATACACAGTAGTGTCAAGCAATTCATCGAGTGACGTAATTATATACCATGCTATTGGCAAATCAAACTTAAGTGAGAGCATTTAGATCGTGTTAAGTTGGGGGCTGAAGAAGTTAACTAGTAAGTGGTACATTAAGCCACACCAGAAGATCAAAGATTATTTAAGTGCTGAGGCCATGGGAGAAAACTGCTTTGACCATAGGCAATGTGGACTAGTCTGGGCAAGTTTCTAACACATTCCACTGATTGTGACTCCGGCACTCTAAGTTTACTTTTCCAACCAACGTTTAAAATGAAACATTTCCAACTGAACTGAATCTCTGTATGCTAGAGTACTTGAGGATGTAATCAATACGTAAGTATGTACATCATACATTCTGCAGAGATAAAAAAATTTTTTATCCGTAAATGGAAACATTTTGTAAAGGTGTCAATGAAGGAGTAACTAAAGAACGGACTGATTAAGGTGGTGGTCGAATAATGTCTGAAGAAAATAAGAATCATTGTCCTCGTTTATCTCGTATCTGTGAAATAATATTAACTGTATTATATTAATATTAATATTATTGTTATGTATATTTAATTTAATTGCTTGTCTGTTAGTTTTAAATTTTTTGTATTCCATTACATGCTATTGTAATGTAACATTGTTTAATGGACTTGACATTGTCCAGAACAGAGTTCAGTTCTGTTTGACCTGATTGACTTTATAATTTTTTTATTTTTTATTTCATTGATGTAAACAACTAATAACAGCTTCATTATTCTCTATTGGTATGAGCTTATTGACCAAATTATGATTCAGGTAAATATGTTGATTTTGGGTCAGGGTTTTGGGGATTCCAAAGTGAATTTTATAGGGTATTATGGTTTAAATAAACAAGGCTCATTAAATCATGTTAGAAAGTTATTTTCCATTAGGTAATGGTTGTTTTTAGAAAATGCTAATTGTGACCTTGAGGTAAAACAGAGAACTATATTATCTTGTGACTGTCAGAATTTTACCAGTTGTGATTTAACATCTGGCACTTTAAATTGTATTATGTTGTGTCCAGTTGGGCTGAATTTATTTTCTTCAAATTATTGAATTCAAGTGACTATTTTCTCTGGAAATACAAAAGTGTTCTGATAAAATTCTTGGATAAAGACATTCGTTGGAATTTATACTGAATTCAAACCTGGAATAATATTTCTGTGAGTCAGCAAGAGACTGTTGACACATCAGTACGACGCAGGCCATAACAGACACGTCATCGCCTTCAATTTTAAATCTTTTCAGGACTTCATCTGAGTTTTATTCAGGACATTTTATTACTAGGACTTGTGTCTTTAATTCTTGGATTATTTTTGGATTTAATTCGCAATACAGTAAGTTCTTTTTTCTCATTTTTCATTTGTATTCAAGGAAAAAAAATTATTTGTTAAATTTTACAAAGCTTTTTGTCTTCACTCTTTTCTGTTACTTATTTTAAGAGCATAGACTCGAAACAATTATTATTAATGTTATTAACATTATTATTAACTTTAATATCATTGGGTGGATGACATTTAATAATAAATGTTGTAAATATGATATTAATTGGGGTTCATATTTTAATAATAATTATTAAATTATTATTAATAATATTAATCTTATTGTTAATCTTATTAATCTTATTATTAAAATATGAACCCGAATTAATATCGTATTTACAATATTTAAAATATAAACTCCATAAAGTATTATACTCTGTTAATAAGATTCATGCTGAGGTGACTTGTGCTTCAAGACTTGTTACCGTGATCCTTGCAATACATCGTGTACTTGATCAGTTTTTTTTACAGGTTTGTGAGGGAACAACTCAACTTTGTTTATTATCGAATACGCCCCAAAGCATGATGCATTCCGAAGAAATACATAAAAATCGTATCTCCTTACGTAGACTGAGTCAGTTAAGTTGAAAGATTAAAATCGCAGTCCGTCGCTCGGTAGATCTACTCTGTAAGGATTTTGAAGAGGCCAAACAGGACAACCTATTTAAATGGCCTTTCGAGTGCCCAATTCAAACTAAAAGTGTTTCGAAAGAACAAACCAAAGACGGTTTGTGTCAATAGAAATGCGATGGTTGGAAATTCTTTGAACACTGAGTTAATCTGAAATAATCTCGAACGTAACCAATTTGGATTATTACATACATTTGCATGAATATTGATTCACCAACATCTATGTAAAAATAAAAGTATTCTCTGCGCAAAAATACATACACTGTATATACACCGCTCCGATGGCCTAGTGGTTAGAGCGTCCGCCTCGGAAACCGGAAGTCGCGGGTTCGAACCCCGATCGAATCATACCAAAGTCTTATAAAACTGGTACCAACAGTTGCCTCGCAAGGAGCTCAGCATTAAGAGGTTAATGTTATGACTGGTCGGCCTGGTGTCAGGATAATGTGACTGGGTGGGACATCGTCTGCAGCATGATACCTCAGTGCTAGACATCACTAAAAAGTGCCACACTGCAGATATCGTAGCGATATGACTGAAAAATTGGTAAAGCTACGTTAAAAATCCAAATTTTACACACAGACACACACACACGCATACACACACACTGTACATACATTTGCAGATTTCTAAGCCCTCGTGCCATGATTTATTGTGAGTTGTGGAAGAAGCTTATTCAAGGTGAAAGGACATATTAAGTAAGTCAAAAAGACTGTCTGATAGAAACTAGGCGAACTCCGTGTCAGCTTCCTGGACAATGTCCATCGCCATGGTTGGCCATCTGGCAAACCTTTTACCACACTTAAACTATGCTGATCTTTGCAGTATTCAGTGACTCACTGTCCATAAAATTCTTGTGTCTACGAAAAATATATAAAATGGCTATCAATGTTCCCGTTTGTTGTCATATATGAACCCCATTTAATGTCTCATTTAAAATATTTAAAGCCTAAACTGCAAATTTTGTTTCATAAAATCGAGAATAAAATGACACAAGTCGTCCATCTAACTGTCAAAAGGGTTAATTCATAGGTCTACAACATGACTTTTTAGTTCCGTAGCAATGGTCAGTTAATCTTGTTGACTTTTCGTGAAACAAAGGAAAGTTGATGATTTTTGGAATTAAAATGTCATCCCCCCAATTGTCAAACAAAGACAAATAATAGTTCGGTGTATTTAATAAGTATTTTAAAACAGGCATCATTTAATGTTGAACACACTGCTTCATTTTTTATAACCTGCATATTGTTGTGTAGACCATATTTGTAGCAATGTACATTTTAATAGTGATTTATATAATTTCACACCATTTTCCGTGTAAATGGTCTTATTAATTCCCAAGCCTCTGTTTGATTTTGCATCATGATGTGAAGTCATACGGAACATTTCTGTCCCTACATCAGTTCCTGGAAGAAGGTCAACACAAATAAAACCGTAATTTCTACGATATTTCCAGGCTCTAAAAATACATTCTAAACAATGAATCTTACTTCGAAATTTCCACTATTTTCCCCAGTTCTAATAGTGTGATCTTGTACTTAATTTAATGTAATTTGTCTATCTCTCCATTATCTTCCATTCGCATAGAAGAACATGTCGTCCCAAACGTAATGTTAAATTCCCATAATCCCCATAAAAACCCAAAAATAATGTTAAATTTTCTTAAATCCTATAGTGACATAGGTAATTTTAAATTCCCACTAGATTCTATAGACACCATGAGAGATCATGTAGGTCTAAGGATATAATTAAATTTGCATCCATGAAAGACTGTTCATAACAAATGACATACAAACGACAAAATTAATGCTTTTAAAACATATAACATAGAAAGATGAGCTGGCAACTTTGCATTGGACATCAATGGATGTAATTCTACGTGAGTTTTGTGCCCAAATTGGACTTCTTTTCTGCCAAAATGCCATCAGCTGATTGGATGAGATTTCTTTCGTCCTCAAAACTTCAACGTATTTTGGGTTCTTAATTTTCCTTTCTAATAGGTACAAATACAAAACGATATGAAACTAGTCCACATATTGCCAAAAAAAAAAAAAAAAAAAAAATTCCTAAATAAGTCTGGAATACTGAAGAACCGGTGACATACTTTTCTGTATCATGCCAGGATAGCTGGCAGAATAAAAATAATCATTTAACACCAATCTTCGATGGTATATCGTAAATTAGGACTTATTATCCAAAGAACAAATTGTCTTTGAAAAGAATTGGAATTTGCTGAAATTTTGGACACGTTAGTAGTGTAGGGGGGCATATGAGGCCAAAGAAGGAAAAACAGCCTGGGCCTGTATGGGGCACAGATTTATAGGGACAGAAAATCACCCTGGGCCTGTATGGGGCATGGGAATTTTGTATAGCGACAAGAGGAATGGAAAAGGTAGGGTGACGTCATGGTACTGGACACTTGCAACAATGTAGCAAGTGGCTGACCTAAATACGCGTAGCCACTCTAGGGAGGGACAAGTACAATATAGATTGAGACAGACATATACTTATACAAGCCCGAGATTTATATATAAAGTATTACCTAGACCTGAAATTATGTTGGCGGTGTTCATAAATTTGCATAATTATAATGATGCTATAAATAGTTATAATCAAGGAAAAGACAAACGCCCAAATGGATGTAACTAAAAGTAACGCTAAAATTACGAAATTGTCCCAGAATTTAATGGAGACTAAACATGTCCCTGAACATTAGGTTACATTGGTTTAGACTAAAAGTAGTACTAAAATTACGACATTGTCCCGGACTACAGTGTAGACTGAGAAACTCTCAAACATTAATATTCAAATGACTGTGACTAAAAGTAACGCTAAAATTACGAAATTGTCCCAAAATTTAACGGAGACTGAACATATCCCAGAAGATTAAATTATATTTGTTTAGTCTAAAAGTAGTACTAAGATTACCAAAATGTCCCAAACTGTAGTGGAGACTGAGAAAAACTCCGGAAGATTGTATTCAGATTGCCGTGACTTAAAATATTGCACTAAATATCCGAAATATTTAGCGGACTTGAATGGAAACTGATAACTAGCCAGATGTTTTGGTTGTCAGAAATGGCAAAGACAAAGTGTAGCACTAAATTCTGAAATTGCACCAGACTTTAGCGGAGACTGAAAATAATCCATAGATAAATTTTAAAAATGTTACCAAGACTTAAAGTAGTACTGAAATTATTTAAACTCATACCGACCTTCGCGGAAACTGAAAAATTGTAAATAAAAAATTAAAATAAGGGATACTATAGCATCAATGGGAATTAGCATTACGGGACCCTACTTTTTCTACTATAGCGTCAAGATTTATAGCGTCAATGGGAATTAGCATTACTGGACCCTACTTTGTACTATAGCGTCAAGATTTATAGCGTCAAATGGCACATCCTGGGACACTATAGCGTCAATGGGAATTTTGTATGGGAACAATAGGAATGGAACAGGTAGGGTGACGTTACGGTACTGGACACTTGCAACAGAGAATAATGTTTTTGTGAGTTAAACGTAAATTATACAACAACTAAAAAAAAATTTTTAGACAAGAAAGAATAAATCTTTTCGAGGCAGTGGAGTGGCCCTGAAAAGGGTCTTTGTCGCGAATGCATAAAACACACCATACTTAATATCCACACTAACGGACGAGAATGCATAAAACACACACATACTTAATTTCCACACCAACGGATGAGAATGCATAAAACATACCATACTTACTATCCACACCAACGGATGAGAATGCATAAAACATACCATACTTACTATCCACAACAACGAATGAGAATGCATAAAATACACCGTTCTTACTATCCACACCAACGAGCGCGAACGCATAAAACACCCATACATGCTATCCACACCAACGAACGAGAACGCATAAAACACACACATACTTAATATCCACACCAACGAATGAGAATGCATAAACACCACATTATCTACTATCAACACAAACGCTAGGCGAACGCATATAACTCACATTCTACTATCCACAAAACGCTAGGCGAACTCATAAAACACACATTCTACTATCCAGAAAAACGCTAGGCGAACGCATAAAACACACCCATATATACTAACCACGCAAGCGAACGCGAACGCATATAACATACACTATACTATTCACACAAACGGGAAGAGAAGAAAAACACACCCATATCTTCTATCCACACAAACGTACGGGAATGCAAACACACACACAACAGTAAAGGAGTGAGTGTTTATAGTCACACTACTCTACATTCACACGAATTGGCAACTTGAATAGTGTCTCTTTTCTAGAGATCAGGTTAGCCCTGAGAAGGGCTGTTTTTCGTCTAACTCCAAATTCACCTGGCTAATGGTGACACCTTCCTGGCCTGGCACCACACACACAACGTCTCCTCCAGTCATTCTCCCAACTGACGCGTGTGGTTGGGAGCGAAGAGGGAGGTTGACTGGCTTCACTCTCCCAGTCTTCACTTTCAGGGATTCTGAAGACTTCCCTCTGTCTTCTATACCAGAGTCGAGGATGTTGGTTGTTGTTGTGGCTGTGGCTGTGGCTGTGGTTGAGGTAGCGGTACTGTTTGTGGAGGTGTCCTCACCTCAGGTTTGACCTCACACTGAGGTCTCATGATGAGTTGAGGCAGGATCCCTCGCCTCTTTTCCTTCTCCTCTTCTTTCTTCTTTTTTTCCTCCTCTTCCTCAAGTCTGGCACTTTCTGCAACGGCCTCCATAGCCAGCTCACCCAGGAGTCGCCTGACATACTCCAGGTGCATTTGGAGTTCAAGCGATTTAGCAATTCTGCTATTCATTTTCAGTGTTGATACGTCAACGATGGGTAGCCAGACTGACAATCGCGTGGCTTTATATACTTGAAGCACGGTCGTGAAGGAAAACATCCCCTGGCACCAATACTTACCATCACATCAAACGCGCGTACCTAAAAGAAACACTCACATTGACTTTATTGCTTACAAACACAGACACACACAATCCGACAAAACAGAGAAACGAAGTTCTTATAGACAAACTTCTATTTTTGTTAAAGACACAAACACACACATTTGTTTTGGCAATTGAATTAGTATCTCTTTTCTAGAGTATTGGGGTAGCCCTGAAAAGGGCTGTTTTTTGTTAACGGGGAGTGATTGCAATCTTTTTTACTGTCTAAGATTGCGTCCTTGTCTAGCGGCAGGCTTTCCTACAGGATAAGGCCTGCTTCTGCGGAAAGACAAGGAAAACTCTTTGGTGTCTACTCGAGAGTCAACAAAACCTCTGTTGGTTCTTGCTGCTGCTGCTATTGCTGCTGCTGTTGTTGTTGCTGTTCTCTCTGCTTCTGAAGTCTGTACTTCTCTGTCCATTCTTCTTGTTCTTTCTTGATTTCTTCTCTGAAGACCTCTTCTACCAGGTCTTGGGCTATTGCTAACATCCTGACATTCTCTATCTCTTCAGGCTTCGGTATCAGGTTTAGCCTGACATCATGTAAATTGACGTAAGCTTCGTTCAGCTTAGCTAGTCTTGGAAGGTAGGTTCATAGGTTGACGAGTCAACAGTAGATGGCCAGATTGAAGACCGACCCGCTTTATAGGGTTCAAACGCGGACGCGATGGAAAACATCCCTACTGAATTTTTGTTGAGTCGGAACGCTATGATAGCTCATGTTGTGGTGAAGGATAGAGAGAAGTCAAAGAGCATATATTCACAGTGGTTTTTTTGGAAAATAAACGACAGACACATTTTTTTTCTTCAAAACACAACATTTTTTATTCAACAAACAACTAACAAGTAACAAGTAACAATAATATCAAACAAATTATTTTTGACAAGTTTGACAACGTTGTGAAATCATGTGCAATTTCCACTGATGGAGTCATGAGACCATTGATGTACACTATGTTTCCAAGCTAAAGACAAAAGATAGCCATAGCGGTCACAAAATCATCGATCAACTTTCTCATCATTTCTAGAAGAGTGACGATCAAAATAAGACACTAAATGTTCTAATGGATATCCAAGGCTGCGTTGATGAAGAAAATACACACAATATTGTCCACACACCATGGAATCTGTGCCTTGTAATTTCATGTTATTGAATCGTATCGTCTGGGCATTTCTTCTCATAAAGTCAATGATATCGTCTTCCAAAGGGGGTAATCCATACGAATCAAAATACTCCACACAATCCTCTTGAGGGAAGTAGACGGCTACCCAGTGGGTTCCTAGGAGGTGACTGTCGTCCGTATTGATGACATAAGCTTGATGGTCTTGAGGTAGTTCATCTTTAGCACACACGACAGGATTCCAAGAAGCAATATACGAACCATTGTTCAAAAGGTAATAAAGATCCCAGGTATCCATTTTTATTTGTTTTTTCTTGTTGTTTTTTTAATCACAGGTAATGATAAATCATCAATTCAATTCTGACTTTTTGTTTGAAAATCTCTGTCAAGTAACCGTTTCTTCGCCTTGTCTCCCAACTCTGGGCTAAGAGTGCTTCGATGGGATAGATTTCCAAAGTATTCAATGGAGGGCAGGAATGATCACGCAAGCCTTTATAACACTCATGCAACACTGCTTCTTCCGAGATGAGACTCCAAGCTTCGTCCAGATACTCGTCCAATTTTTCTTCTTGACTCATCATCAGACATTTATCGTGTTGAATTTGACTGGGATGATCATTTTGACATCCATAGCAATATTTCTTGGTCAATTCCGTAATTTTATCCGCCAGGTGGTTAGCAAAACAGGAGACTAAGTGTTGTTCTTGTTCTGGGCATCTGGACGTGACCACCTCGTTCTCTTCGTCTTCGTCTTGGTCTTGGGGTTCTGCTTTCACGGTATCCTCCCATTCCATTTCCAAAGATTCTCTACTGTTCAAAGAGGGAAAAGAGTCTTCCATAGTTTCTAATAGTCTAGAATGACTTTTCTCGAATTCGGCATACAGGATGACGTTGACCGTCTCGGTGAGAGCTTCTGCAAACTAAAGTTCCACACGCAGTTGATCGGATTTTATATGGTGGAAATGTCCCTCGTCGCTGCCTTGGTCTGGAGTGAAATCAAAGTCCCACAAAGTGTAACCTTCTTCATAATCTTCGTACGAAATGCCGTGACTGGTGTTGGTCCCTAGCTGTTCGGTAGCTTCGTACAGGGACAAGTACGATCTCAACCAATTCTTCTGGGTAAAGTTAGGTTCGAAGGGTCTGGTACACAAGGTCTTGCCATCGCGATTGACTTCGATCTTGGACACTCTGTAGTGCTTAAACTGGAAAGGATTCTGCTCGTGGGCTTCGTTGGGAGCTGCGGTGCTGACGATGTCAACGATTAAACGTTTGGGTAACTGTCCTTGGAACAGATGATCTTCGATCTTGGATCGGAGTCCAGTGGCAATGGTGAAAGTTTTCACTTCTACGAGTCGTATCGGATACTTGGCGGTTGTTCTGCTCAATGTGTGACTGATGTCGTTTCCCGCTTTAGGTAACACTTCTACGCGACTCACGTAAAGTCTGGCTTCTTGGATGATGGTTTTGTACTCGGTGGCATGAGCCATCAAATGGAAAGCGACACTGCTGCGATTGAGTCTCAGGCGAATATCCACTCCGTTCAGCAAATACTTATCTTGCAACCACATGTCCAAATGCAAACGATCCATCAGTTCTAAACTACGGCCTTGCAGGATTTTCTTTCGATTGTCGTTAAAGCCCACATTGTGAGGATCGTCATCTGCTGTCAGGGCTGTGTCGTTAAACTTGTTTTCGCCTGCGGTTTCAGGTTTCCAAACCACGCAAGCATCCAGATGAGTGTTCTTGGCCTCTTTTCCGTACGTCAAGAGATTTTCCAGGTACGCTCGTTAAGGGTAAGTATCCATGCTACTGCTGACCAGTTTGTTATTCAAGTACAAATCCACTTCGTTGAACAAGGAATGCATGAAATTGTTGACGGGAGCTATTCTAGCATCGGCATTAGGATTGGTGTTGTCCGTTTTGATCACTTTCAGTTTCAGGTACAAGTAACTGCTATTCAGATCGAGATAATCTTCGGGCTGTCCTTTGATTTCAAACTCGATGGGAGCTGAATCCGTCAAAGAGGAGACGGGATGAAATTCGACCCATTGGGATTCTTGCATCGTCATCATGGTGGGCGGCATGGCAAACAGATCCAGTTCCGACTTGGAACAGGCTCAAGACTATCGGTGCATCATTTTCCCTGATTTAATAATCAAAAACGTCTAAGTCTCTGATGGTTTTTCTTTTCTTAGTCTTTCTAGTTCTGGGAGTGTGAAGTCCTCTCAAGGGGTGTCTTCGTCGTCTTTTTCTGCCTTGTCCTTGCTGTGGAGTCAGGGAAACAGGAATGCCTGACTCGGCATCGCCCAGAGCATTTATAGGAGTTTCTCGTCGGCCTAAAATGTCTTTGCCTGTTTGAAGCAAGACATTTTTGCCTGCTCTCAAGAAAGATTCTTTGGGGTTTTGTTTGTCAATGATGATCATTTTGGAGAAATTCTTTGCCTTGCGTCAACGCGGCATCTTTCAAGGTGTGCAATCCCCGTGTCACCATCGGTTTCAAAACGGGAACCACTGTTCGAAAGGCCGATCTTAGCATATCTCCTAAACCATGTCCTCGCTGTCGAGCGACTCCTTGGTACACAGGATACATGACTGACAAAGGGTTAGAGTAATCGTTTTCGAAAATGTAGTTTCACTGTGACTTTCCCTTTGGTGAATGGAATATTTTGTCCCAGATCTTCTTTTATAGTAATGTTGACAGTGTCGAAATACGACTTACTGACGGGCAGATAGTGAGGATGTACAAATTTGCGGTGAACGTGATAGGTGTTTCCACCTTCCTCGTCAGCATTAGTGGCAGAATCCACTTTGAAAGGAATGACACGCAGTAACGGTACGGAGGTGTGTCCCACCACGTTGTACTCCACCACATCGGAGTACACAAAAATCAAATTCAGTCCTTGGTTCATTTCTACAGGGAATCGAAAATATTTCGCAAAATCCGAGTTACTAGTAATGGCAGGTATTTCGGTTTTCACCTTGATCAACTTAAGGTCTCCACCCAAAATGTCATACAATTCAGGACAAAATGTAATGGCCAATACTTTGTCCTCTGAAAATTTGATGAGTAGGCGAGGAGCTATTTTGTGGTTTTCGATCGTGACACTTTTTCTGGTTCTCTCCAAGACTTTACCAAACATGGCATTGAACCTGTCAGCAATGGTGTTCACCAAATGTTGACCACTAAAATAATAGCCTGGGGAAATTTTCAACCGATAAGTAGTAGTTCGTTTAGTTTTTGGGTCTTGTGATTTCATAGAGTCACTTACACTGGTGCGTTCATCCAAGTGTTGTTGCACTTGCTCATCATGAACTTCTACCGTAAAAGTGTTTTGATTTTCGACGATGCTTTTGATTTGCGTAGGGTGAATCATTTCCACTAAAGCCACTTCCCAATGGGCTTCGTAATCCAATTGGATGGCCTGAGGTAATCTGGCCGTGTAACAGCACAAAGTGTTATTGGGAAACACCTCAATGGAACTATCACTGGGTAACGTTAAGTAAAATTGGTTATTCATAATTCCACAGTTCTAGTGTCCTAGGGATCATTGGAAGTCAGAGGAGTGTCTAAAAGAGGATTCTTGTGCTTGGATTGGTGACTGTTGGAAGGGGGACTGACGTTGGATGCAAGGCTCACGTTGTTGTTCCCGTTAGAGGAATATTTCAGGGACGGATTGAGAAGAAGGTAACCGATACAGCTGCTGAATAAAATGGTCCACAATTGCTTGTCTCCTTGTTGCAAACTCAAATTGGCAATGGCAGCACCGATGACACAATACACTACAAAGATTTGGCAGAAAAAGACGATTTGTTTTATAGGCACACGTTCTCCACACCACAGCCACAAGGGTTGTTTTTGTAGATCTTGCAGAGAAGAACTGGGCGACGGAGTGGTCACTGCAGTAGCTGAGGTTGTGTTGAAGGGCATGATGGTGACTTCTTTTTATAGTCGATGATTTGAGAAGCGTCGATCCAAGAGTCAAAACTGGGAGGCTATCCTTTCCAACGTACTTTGACTTCTTTGACACGCTTTTTTCCCACTTTACGAGTTCTTTGATCGAATATGCTTTCGATCTTGTATACGTCGTCTTCTTTTTTGGTCACACGTTGTAATTCGGGCAAGTAAAACGTTCCTTTTAACACTTCTTCGTTCTTGTCTTCTAATTTATAGACGGGAGGATGACGTCCACTCACTCGTTCAGTGACACGAAACAATTCGGTGCTCCAATTGGGTAAGTAACCTTTGTCGAAAGTGCGTTTGGTTTTGTCAATACACACCCAATCTCCTGTTGTCAACACTCCTGCTTTGTTCGGGAAAGTTACCGTCGGGGACGTACCAAACAGACGCTCGAAGACGGTGACTTCGTTGTCGGGAGTCACTTCTTGGGGGGGGGCACGTCCGATGTTTCGATAGTATGATTGGTTGTACGCTTGGACGAGGTGCATTAAGGCGTCGATGTACTTGAGAGTGTGTTGATGCGCAAAATATTTCCACATGCGTTCTTTCAAGGTGCGTTGAAAACGTTCCACGATGCTGGCTTTGGTTTCGGGATTTTCGGTGGTGAAAAAATGAATGTCACGTTTTTTCAATTCTTTTTTGGAAAGCTTGGTTCAGAAATTCGGTGCCTTTGTCGGTTTGCCATCGAAGAAGGTGACGACCGCTTTGTTTCAACACCAGTTTGAGGGCTCGCACTAACTCACTGCTCGATTTGGAAGTCAATGGCACGACCCAAGCACATTTGCAAAAGACGTCATGACACAAAACAAATATTTGTAACCACGATTGTAGGTGGCCAAATGAGAGACATCGGCTAAATCGGCTTGCCATTGATGATCGATGCCCTCCACTCGGGTGCGACTTCTGGAAGATTTTCGTTGAATGGGTTTTTGTAAGGTGTACGTGGCTTTTTCTTGTAACCAGCGTTGTACTTGAGGTAAACGAAAACTTTTCAGTCAAGTTTTGGCAGCACGATAAAATGTCTGAACTCCACCGTAACCTGCAGAATGGGATGGATAGTAGTAAATGCTGGCTAACACCATCTCTATTTTTTAATAAGTGATCCACTTTTAGCTGATGGTAATCTGAAGTGGTTTAGAAACGGCTTTACGTGTCCGATGTGCCACAGGAGTAGAAGTCGAAGGTAATTTTGGTGGCAGTGGCGGCGGTGGTGGTGGTGGTAATGGAATGGCTTTGGGCTTCTTTTCTTTTTTTCACTTCTGCTTTCTCTTCTCTCTTTTTCACTTCTGCGGAAGGTGAAGTGGACACCGTCTTTTTAACCAAAGCTTTAAGTTCTTCTCGTTGCGGAGTAGGGGAAGGGGTCAACTAGGACGCTGCAATCTTACTAGGGATGGGAGCCGCTGACGGTGTTTGATAGACTTCTCTTGCCTCTTCTTCCTCAGGCAACCGTTGAGCTGCATCTGTCTTGGCCACTGGGGATGGTAGTGGTGGTGGTGGTGAACTTTTCATCAGGGCCTTAAAATCTTTCACAGTTGGCTGATCTGTTCGTCTAAAGCTTTCTGGTGAAAGAGTTGCAGTCGTAGCAACAATTGACCATACCGTTGAGATTTTTCCGTTTCTGACAAATCGCTGCGATCCATCAACAATTGCAATTCGTTTTGTAACTGGGACATCTCGGTCAAATGAGGATTGGGTGGTAAATGCGGGTTCCGTTGTTCTTGCCAACGATGGTATTCCATCCATCGTTTGTAAGGCACTAAAGCCAGTTTTCGTCCTTCCATCGGATTTCAAGGGTCACGTCTGAGATCGTTTGACTCCAGAGTTCTCTATTTATCTTCTTGGACCTTTTAATCTTCATCCCAGGATTCTTGAAAATGTTCCCAATACTCCTTTCAGCAAGGGTGCTCCTATGGTTCCCAGCAAGGGTCCTAACAGGGGTAAAATGGTAATTCCTCTGCGTTGCACCAACATCTTTTTCTTTTGACGAATTGGTATTTTCTTTTGGACCATTTGACGAAGAACGTGTCGATGTTTGGCTAAGCATTCTTTCTGGTGTTTAGACAAAGGGATCGTTCCTTTGAAGACATTCAGACAACATTCGCTCACCGTATCGATGACATCTTTGGAGGCGGTTTGAATGAGTTTTTTTCGCATGGGTGGAGGAGCTTTGGACAGGAGAGACAACATGTCCCAATGTTTGACTAAATGAAGAGGCAGTCCTTTCTTTTTCTTTCCTTTGGGGATAGAAGATGGATGTCTTTTGCGGGGTGACATCTTTGTTTGTTGGTTGATTGGTTGATTCCGGGGCACACACCAAAAATACACTAACGTCGATGACTTGTCACAAGGTCTTTCATCCTTTTTTGGGGACTATCGCTTCGTCATAAAGGTGACGATGTGTTTTCGAAAATCGCGAAAGAATCCACTTTTTTGGTGGCTCCTCTTTTTATTTGGACGAGTATGCCTTTTATGAGGGTGACGTCGATGTTTATCTAAGTGTTTCTTTGGATGACGTGACTGTCTGTTTCCTTTTTGGACAGAAGAACGACGATGGTAACAGTGTGCACTTCTTGGAGGGGACATCTTTGGGCATTCAGCAGCACAAAAACACTGATCCGTATTGTTTGCCTCAGGTCTTTTTTTATACTGGAATGCGTCGCCACTGATTGTCTTTACGTCGTATAAACTTGATGAAAGGTATCACTCGACGTTGAGGAGTTCGCAACGGACTAAATCGGGACAGTTCTTGCTTGGACAAATTCAGTAAACTCTCTAACATGCCCGATCTCTCTTGGACTTTGATTTTGGGGGCAGGTAGTTTGTGAGCAGCGTCCAGTGCCGCTAATGAGGAAGAGGGTGTCACCGCTGGAGAAGTTCTCGGAGACATTCTCTTGCGGGTAGAAGCTGTTTTCTGTGGACTTTTCTTTTTCTTTTTCTGTGGCTGTGACCTGGTCTTGACACCGTTGCTCTTTCTCTTTTTCTTCTGGGTACGTCGGGGAGTGGCTTTTTTCTTGGGAAGAACTTTGGCAGCACTGGGATCCCATTTTAAGAGGAGCGAATGATGACACCTCCTAGAGAACCGCTACTTCCAGGTTTCAAAATGATTTGCTTTTTGGTTTGAGTGTCGATGCGAGGATCGGACAGTTGCGTCAAGGCAACTTTGTTTCTGTCAAAAAAAACGTTTGTTTTGATGTGGAATCTGAATGATGCCTTGCAGTAATTGACGTGTTGTCACCGTAAACCATCGTAAGACTTCTTTGAGACTAGCTTCTAAGACACGAGGACGTATTTGTGGATTTTTTTCGCGACTGATGCCGTACAAGGCACGAATCAATTTAATGGGAAGATGAGACTGAAGGGACGTGATGTTAACGATGTTTGAGACAGAGCCAAAGTGACCGAGGTTTTTATAGATTATTTTGGTGAATGTGGTTGTGGTCAAGTCGACGTCGGAGACGTGTACATGACAGGTCCTCAGTCTTGGTACCAGTGGTGAAACAGATGGGTACGAAATCGCAAATAATCGGGAGTGGTGGGTTTTAAATCCACGAGTAAATAAGCATATGGGGTTTGAGTGGCATCGTCGTACGCATGAGTCAGCCAAGGCGTTCCTAACTGTTTTGCTAACACTTGCACTTGCGATTTATCTCTAGGGCTTTTAAAGAAGACCACGTATTGAGCATTGAGACTGATGGTGCGATGGGGTTTACTTTGTTGAAACAAATATTGAGTGATGTAAATGACACTGGCATTACGATGATGCCATTTGCGCGTAAACCAGAGTTTAATTTCTTCTTCGTCTTCTCCTAACATGTCGTCAAAGATAACCAGATGGGTTTGACTAGGGTCAGACATGATCCCGTCGTCTTCGCCAGGAATGCCTTCCACAAAGACGATGGATTCGCCTTGACTTTCTCGCAGAAGGCTGTACGCCGATTGCCACTCTTTGTAACACCAGACGACTGAGGTGGACGATCGATCAAATGATATTTATTTTCGATCAAACGTTTGACAAATTCGGTTTTGCCTGAACCGCTAGGTCCGGCAATGAGCATGTTAAAGGGATAGCGAAGATACAAGGCCTCTCAACTAGTCCGATCTACGTGTTCGTCGATGACTTTGAAAGCGGAGGAGGAGGGGGCAGAGACAGTAGAGGTAGCCATAGTAGTAGTGAAAGGAATGTCACTTTTGACAGGAAGACAGACAAGACAAGAGTTTTTATACTTTTTAGGACACGTTTATTGTCATCTTTAAAAGTGAACAACACGAAAGACAAAAATACATAAAAGCCAAATGGCTAAGTACATGAATAAAAGACACATCAAAACGATCATAGTGGAATATAAACAAGTCTCTGTACAACATTTGTGGTGATCAAGAGGTGGAATTGTAGGGACAGTGTGTAATGTTCTTAGATTCTCTACATTCCTTGGCACAGTCACACAAGTGTCTTCCCGGAATGGTCTTTCGGTGATGTCGATAACGGTCCTGTCCTGTCCTGAAGGGAGTGGTTTTTCTGGGAGTGGTAGTCCATTTTTATACCTCTTTTTGTCGGAGGCAATAAGTGTACTTTCTGCACAGAGATGGTCGTACTCCAGTGGCAAGTCTAAATTGTTTAGTCACTAACTTGCACATCACACACGGTTCAGAAGTGTCATCTTGAACTAAGTTTACATTGTGTAAAAGATTTTGGTAACCCTCTAACTCTTCTTCTGGAATTCGTTGCAGTAAGTCTACCTTGTAGTACATAAAATCACTAACAACAAACCAATCCTTCTCTCCCACGAATAGTTGATCAATGTCTGACCACTGGAACACTTTCATCAGAATCAGTTCTTTTATAGCATTCAGGTACCAATGGTTCAAACATCGGTGACGTAACGGATGCAATTGTTCTTTGCGTTTCACTTGTATTTTGACCAACTCGCGGTAAATGCGTTCTCTCAACTACACAGGCAAGCCACGAATGTTCTCTTGTAAAGTATCCATGACTATGTCAGTCAAACACTTCTCCTAGAGCGAAAGTAACGAATGTAATGAGTAATTTCTGGCCACTGCCATTCCAGGAAACGGTCAAGAATGTCAATAAAATCTTGTAATGTAAATGGTCTAAAGCGGAATATTCGGAAGAACGCACCCTTAATGCAGAGAAATCTGACTTGTTTGTTGACTTTTGTCAATTTCCTCTTGTGAATTTCTCTACATAAGAGTTCCTCAGTCACCCATTGAGATTTTGCTCTGGCAAGTCCCAGCCAAATGTCCTTGTAGATCTTCTCTTGCAATTCGTTTGGTAATGTTTGAAGATTATTTTTCCAATGGGGTTTAAATACTTGTCTAGGGGTTGTCCAACGTTTGACTCCTAGCCAAGGAGCTGGTTATTCGTCTTTAACAGGTTAATTTCGTCTTTCACAGGTTAATAATATTCGTCTTTCACAGGTTAATTTCGATGAGGGTAGGACATGGTATACCCACTTCAATGACGAGGTCCTATTAAAAGTAGGTAGTAACAATCTGGAGACCATCGAGCATGTTCCAGGTAAGCACAATCTTTCTTCTCCCACTCGTGAAGTGACACACCGCAACTGAAGCACTTGATTTTATCCCCTTCGCCCAAGTAGATAAATCCAGCTCTAGCTAATTCTTCGGGTGTAGGTCCTCCCAGATATTTTTGCCATTTTTCCTCGAAAGGTTTCGATTCGACTTTCATAGGAGCAGTATTCAGGCAAACGCACAGGGAACGAATATTCGTCTTTCACAGGTTAATTTCGATGAGGGTGCGGTGAAATATGTAGGAGTTTGCTCAGTTTTGGATGACATCCGTAGGGTGGTAGCCGCATGGTTTCATAATGATGACATCCACCATGAAAACCAGTAAAATGAAAAGGTGTACGATGACGAGTGGCATCGCTTTCCTATCCATCAGGTTTGACACGCACTGAATCACTTTCCATGGTAGGTACAGTCGTAGCAAAGTTCCCATGATGTGGTACTGAATCGCTGAGATCATAGCGTACGGTATCCCTGTCATCGCAAGGCACAGCATAGTACTCGAGTTTCTCGTTCGACTTAAATCTTACGTTCGATACTTGCTGTGTGAAAGGATTCATCTTTCTTGCTTGGTGTTGGTAGTGACAATAAACTATCGGTCTTGGACGCTGTCCCTTTTTATACTAGTCGTGATGAAGTCTCAAGTTTGTACATTGTTCCTTTTTTATGACCAGTTTTGGAAGTCTTCCTTTTTTTCTTCTTGGACATCGGTACCACCTTCTCTAAGGTACCGTCATACCTGAACCGTAGTGTGATGGGTGGAAAGACCATAGAAAGGTAAGGACAATGCGGAGACCATTGAGTATGTTCCAGAATAGCTGAATCTTTGTAGATCCATCGATCCATTCGCAACTTCAGACACAACTGAAACACTGTACTTCGTATCCCAATCCAGTCTCAGGTCCCAAGTAGACAAATCCTGTTCTAGCTAAAACATTCGCAGTAGGTAATCCTTCCCTATCCGTGGGCCATTTTTGAAACGTTTCCAATCGACTGGCACAATTGCAATAGTCAGGCAAGAAAACAGGAAAATGGTATGGTTTGAACTTGAAGTTCTCTGTGGGTTTCTCAGTCGATTCTTGCTGTGTCGAAGTCATCCTTCTTGTTGGTGACTATCGTCTTGGAACCATTTTTTTATACCAGCGTGACCGTATGGTAAAGTGAAGTGGTTGAGAAGCCGTACTAGCTTCTGGTACACGATTTGATAGACTTTCCTCCAAGGGCCGGCTGACGATTTGATGTGTGGGTAAATGTACAATCTTGTCTGGTTCGTGGGTGGTCACTTTAAAATTTCCATCCTGTCCATAGTGAAAGGCTTCATTCATGAACCCAAAGTTCACCACTTGACTGTTGCGATAATTGAGAGTGAATAAAAACATGTTATTGTGTGTATTTGTGTGTTTTTATGCGTGCTCGTACTTTTGTTGGTGTGTATATTTGTATGTGTTGCTGTGCGCACGTACCTATATGGATAGTATATAATGGGTTATTTTATTAGCTTCTGAGTGGATAGTAGATATGAGATTTTTCTTGCCCTTCTGTGTGGATAGTAGATATTGGTGTTTTTATTCTTCCTCCCCTTCTGTGTGAATAGTATAGTGTGTGTGTTTTATGCGGTCGCGTTCGATTGTGTGGATAGTAGATATGGAGTGATTTTTCTTCTCTTATTTGTGTGGATAGTAAGTATGGTGTATTTTTAAGCATTCGCGCTCGTTTGTATGGATAGTCTTGTGTGTTTTATGCGTTCTCGTTTGTTTGTGTGGATAGCATATATGTGCGTTTTATGCATTCGCGTCCGTTTGCTTGGATAGTAAGTATGGTGTGTTTTTATGCGTTCCCGTACGTTTGTGTGGATAGTAGAGATGGGTGTGTTTTTCTTCTCTTCCCGTTTCTGTGAATAGTATAGTGTGTGTTATAAGCGTTCGCGTACGTTTGTGTGGATAGTATAGTGTGTATGCTTTATGCTTTTGCGTTCGTTTGTGTGATAGTAAGTATGGTGTGTTTTATGCCTTCTCGTCCGTTTGTGTGGATAGCATATATGTGTATGTTTTATGCATTCTCATTCGTTTGTGTGGATAGTATATATGTGTGTTTTATGCGATCTCGTTCGCTT
>JAECUM010019080.1:0-46112 GCA_016617855.1 Megalonaias nervosa | reverse complement strand
GAAGAGCACATTAATTTGGGCAGGTGAACGATTAATTAGATTTATGGGGACCGACGCGTGTTTAATCACCATAATGCACGGATTTGAATTGTCTGTGTCATGCGAGAGAACGACCCTTAAGTAAAAATTCGTTTATTTAACAAGTCAGACAGACATGAAAGATAGGGTTAACTTTCGATTTTGTATCGGAATTGTCAGATTTGAGATTTTTCAGAATTAGTTATTTGGGAATCTAGAGGTCACGCAGACTACAATTTGGCGCCTAGTTATTAAAGGCGGGAAAGATATTTAATCCGGATTGGTTACGCTAAATAAGGGGCGTGATTCCCACACGAAATTCTTGGTTTAATATGTCCCATCACAAAAGTTTAATCAGTCTACACTTTTCTGCAAGAGAAAACAAAAGTAGGAGACTGCGAGGTCGAATTTAGAAGAAATTCACTCGTAAAATAATTATCCAAGGGATCAGATGTCTGGAAAGTCAACGGACACGATTTTGGCGGTAGATGCGAGCGAAGCTTGAAAACACAAGGTATTTTGCGCCAGTCTCATGTAATTCGTTGATATCAATATAACGATTTGTTTGATTTATTTGCTTATATTTGCATGAATTTATTTGTTAATTCGTAGATCAGTTTTCTTTATATGAATACATCTGTGTGAGTTCATCTATATGAATCCATACAATGATATTCTTTATATAAGTTTGTCGAATTGTTTGAATGTGTCGTCTTGATTGTTGTAGGAAAATATGTATCTAAGAATTTCATGCCTTACCTTAGTTGATATGAGTTATGAGAATCCGTGTGAATTCACCGACCATAGATGATTTCACGTATGATAAAGACTTGAGTGCGTATTGACTAAAATTAACGTTGTTAAATCATGAAGTGAGATTTCATATATGCTAGAGACTTGAATGTGTGTATTCGCTAGAAATAACGTAGTTAAGCCATGTAATGAATTTCATTTATTCATTTGTGTAACTGAGACGAGACCGGAACTGATGTCTCGGGGGATGTTAATGTGAGTCAGGTTGAAAGAGCCGTTGGAAATACATTAATCTTATGAAACTAGGTTTGTTTATGGCCTGCCATGTTTAGCTTGACCAGATAGCCTTTGGTATTTGTTTGAATTCCGATAGAACTATATCTGACATAACGAGAGGGAGGATTAATGATCTATTCCCAGTAGGATATCTGACAGAAGATTTAGGTTGCTTCTTTGTTTATTTTTGGAAGGTGAAATAGCTCTACGGGACGGACCCACGTACCGACCTATAGAATTACCTACGTATCACGTATTTACATATCCACCTACCCACACAAAGTTCAAGGGCCGAAAGAGGCGAGACAATAGAGAGTTTGGAGAAGGGAAAAGTGGATAGGACCAAGACGAACAGTCCCAGAAAGTTGGAGAACACCGTGAATTTGGAATGAACCAGAAATAATCAGGTTATGAAGTTGTACCAGGGCAATGACTTCGATTGTTCACTCGATTCTATGATGAACTAATTCTATCATTTAAAACAGATCGGCTATTTCAATAAGTATATTTGTGTTTTGAAATTCTGTGAATGATTTATTTCAAAAAGAAGTGTGTCTTTCTGTTGTAATGCATTATCACGGTTATTTCTTTAATTGATTAAATTGTTCTTTTTTTCATGTACCGGGGCTCGTGTCATTCTGTTTTATATATCTGCTCAGATCTCTATCTATCCCACCTATAAGTTTCACACTTTATATTGATATTTACTCGATCCGGGCAATAACACCGAAGGCGATCACCCTCTAGACAACGATAACCAAATTCCACTACAACCCACCCCCAACAAAGTGGGGCAATACGTAGCACTTATATTTCCGGAACCACTGGATTAATTTTCTCCATACATGGGGTGAATCAGCATGAGGCAAAGATCTTCCTGCAAAACGCACTCTCGTCCGTTTTATCTTTGGATCAGTCATATAGAAAATTTGCATTATTTTTTCAGTTCGAGGTTTGATTTATTTTTCGTTCACTTTTATTTCCTAAGCATCTTGATTGATTTTTGTTTATACATTGGATGAATTATTATGGAGGAAAAACAATTAATGCTGCAACATGTTCGCTCCATCTTTTGCCATTAGGGTTAAGGTCACAAACTTTACATTACTGTGTTAATTGTGGTCTTAACATACAAACCCTGGCCTTCTTGAGTTTAGTTCAGTTTTTCAAAGACTATGTGCGTCATAAACATCCTACCTGGTGTTGAGGTAGTAGAAGATATAATAGAGGTTTCTAGCCTACAGACCCTATTTCTCTTACCCAGAGACCCGATTTTTCTCTGGCCCAGAGACCCTATTTTTCTCCAAACAAATACAATGATAAGTTCGTATCTCATCAAGTAATTTTTTTATAAGTGATACTTGCTGTTTTACAGGTATTTTGTGGCCTCAAGTCGATGCTCAATTTTTTTTACACACTGTTGCAAGAAACACCAACACCGGATATTATTAACAAAAACGGGTTTAATGATGCTCCACTTGAGATTATACCAGAGCCAGTCATTATCAGGGGTAAATATGATACTACCCGAAGTATTTTGCTATAGCATTTGTAACATTGTTTTACACACCAAAGGTTTTTTATGATAAAACCTATAATACTGCATTAGTGGGTCCACATTTTTTTTATAATTTCCTCTGAAATATGATTGAAATGATTGAAATAGATGATCTTTTTTTTCATTTTACAATATTTGTTTACAATTTTTATACAATGACAAAAGTTCTAGTACCAACAATTAAATGTAGAAACTCGCGGAACTTATAATTGTTAGCATGAGCTAAAAAATCTCTATATTTGTCATAAACATCCGACGAAATATCTTTATACCGTTCATCTGTTAATACCTCATTTTTCTTTAACCATCTGTAGGAATCAAACGTGTTTTCTACTTCATGTTTATGCAAATCTGTTTCATTTACCAAATCACCATATTCTCTTTCTGTTTCATCAATAAACCCGAGTACCAAGCTTATTTGATCCAACATAAAAATTTTGAGAACAAGTTGTTGCCTGATAATTGCATATGCGACTACAAAATCTTATAGCTTTAATTTTCGGATTTTGTCTGTGAATATTTTCTCAACCTCAGTGTAATTTTTTCGTAATGACAATTGTCTAGAGCGTTGGAGCGATGGAAGTGGAACATTATCTTCTTCACTGATGTCATAGTAAGAATATTTATTTCAAAACTTACTGATTTGACTTCTTCAAAAAACTTTTATCGCTCAATATTATTGAAATTATCAATTTCCTTGTCAAGATTTTATATTATCGCTAGAGATTTGTTAACAATAATCGGATCAAAATTAAAATTTTCACGATCATTGGTAAAATTGCGTTTTTAAGTACGCTTTGATTATTAACTCCATATCCGCTGATATACTAGCGATTTTCACTAGGGTTTCTTTGTAGTGGTAGTACATTCCGAGATGCTTAAAAATTTCTCGTTTTGAAAAACTATCATGTAACTTTTTGTTTCTTCTTAATTTTATTATTTTAGCTTCCGCTAGTTTGTCGAGACGACTATGATTGTCGTTTATTCGTTTTTCTTCATGCACTTTTTCACCGTAAGCTTGTGCTTTTATTAGATCTGATAGCATTATCAAATCTATATTTTCCTTGTCAAGATCAAGCAACATTTTTTCAGCAGGATTTCAACTTGTTTTTGTTCTTCTAGACAACCATCAGGATGACAGTATCTGTTTATAATATCAAAGTTTCTTATTGATTCTATTAGTTGTGGCCCTCGCATATGCATAATGCGAACAAAATTAATTTCACTTTCTGACAATACTGTACTGATTATTGAATCGATGCTAGAATATTTCATATTTTGTATTTTATTTGCCGCTTGTGGTCTGTCGCCAACATCTGTTGTAGAAACATTATTTTTATCTCAAAACTTTTATCGTGAAATTCTCTTGCAACGGGTATAATTGCTGGTTCAGACATCATTTTACAACGTTAGATTAATTTGATCATCGAGTGTATATATTTGAAATGCTGTCAATCCTGGAAACGGACCTTCTGCAAGGTACTCGTCAGCAATATTCGCAGTTGGAATTCTAAAATATTGAGTTGTTGAGATATTTGTGTTTGTTGCACCATACAACATTCTCCAGTTGATATCATCGTTTGAGCCTTCCAATCGCCAACCATAAATTCGACCAACACTAGAGTTTAATCAGCCGCGCAAATGAAATTGCCAAATGGCAACTGCAACGGGATATTTGATTTTAATCCAAAAATCTCTGACTTCTCCGTTAGTCATCATTCTTGTCCATAATCAACAGCGAAAGCGTGATGAGGATAATTTTCAGGGTAATGTGTTGATGCGCTTACCTCAAACCCAACTCGGTTATCAGATGCCTTAAAAATTGTTGGAACTTGTTTTTGGTTCGTTTTACATCACTATATAAACTATCAACATACGCTTTATTTGTTAAATCAGATGAGTTAACCGGAACATATGTTGTTGTTATTTTGTTGGTTCTCTTATTTCTGTTGCCTGACATTGATCCACCAGATAGTTTTAAATACGGAGTAAATGCTCCTTTTACCTGACCATAACTAATAGCACCAGTATCATCAGCTGGTGGTGAATTTATTGAAAGCCCAGTTACTTTTGAGTTATTTCTCATTATCAGGTTACCAGTCATTGTGTCGCCGGCCTTATTAAACTTGTTATCGTCAACACATTTTTGTTGAGCATAACTCACCGCTTGTGTAATAATGGCGGATATGACATCAATAAAATACCTCTCATTGTATCACCGATTGTCTTGACGAACACAGATGTATCAGTTATGTTGGTTCGTCAGCGGTAATGGATCCTGTGAGTGTTGTTCCAAATTTTGTGTAATAGCTCATTTACATAAAATATATAACATAAAATTATATAATGACGCAGTCATCGGTGAAAAATACACCAATATTAAATTTTGATATCGAACGATTGGTCAAATATAAGCACACAACGAACCTCTAGATTGTCATTATCTTATTGTTGGTCATACAGGATCTGGTAAAACAAATCTTTTACTTAATCTGTCGCTCAATAACAATTTTAACTACGATAGAGTGTACATCTACACAATTAATCCACAACAAGATAAATCGAATTATTGAGCGAGTACAACGATAAATTTCGCAATGAGTTTGGCGCTGGCGAAGGTATATTTATGATCAAACATCCAGAAGATTTAGTTCCTGTGAATGAGCTTGATTCGTCTGAGCATAAAACAATTGTGTTTGACGATATTCCGTTGAACAATGAGGAGATGAATAAGATTAGATCTTAGATCTTACTTTTCATTGTCGCGTAACAAACAAGTGTAATTCAGTTTATCTTGCGCGGGGTTTTTACAACGTTGACAGACTTATACGACGAAATACAGGATGTTTCATACTGTTTCCTGGACTAGATAATGTTGATGTGAGAAATAATGCAAACGAACAATGCGGTGGTGTAACTAAAGATAAATTATTGAATTATATCACAGAGTAACCAAAGACAAATGCAATTTCTTTTTATTTGATAAACTAGCGCGTGATCCAGCTAAAATGTTCCGTTGTTGTATTGATAAATTTCTCTAGGTGAATTTTATAAAGCGTATCAAAATAACAATGGATTATCGTCAAAAAAAGTATTACTAAAGAAACTTGCTGCATCTCAAGCTGCTTTTAAGAAAAGGGTGGAAGAAGCGCGGCGTGGACAAGTAGGTTTTTAAGCTAGTTACCGAAGCAGTACTCGGCAAACAACCAGAAACTGGACAACTATCAGAGGAAGAACTTAAAAGAATACAAGAAAAAGGTTTGTTCGGACAGTTAAAAGAACAACAGCAATCTGAGTCAGAAAAAATTGCTGAAAACAATTACTTTAAAAAGGTGAAACTGAAGAGGTTGTTGCAGAATTGATTAAACAATAGCAGGGAATAATTGATCCAACCTAACCCTCTATTGACGATTACAACAAAGCGATTGAAGAAAAACATGTTGGAAAAATTATAGAGCATGCTAAAAAAATAATAACACAAAAAGAATTTGAAAAATTTATTGATAAAGTTCTGACAGAGCACAGATTTGATGATCTTGATGATATTAGAAAATTGGATTTTAATAAATACGAAGAATTTATAGGTTTATTAAAAGATATTATTTTAAGGGGGTATAACTATAGCGATATTATTAAGCTTGAAGATGATGTTATCCAACTGACAAAATATTACAACATAACGCGTAGAGGTGTTATAGCTACCGTTATGTTTGATGCGGCTACTAAGCTAGAGAAAAAACTAGAGATTTTGGAAAAGGTTGGAATTTTTATAGATTATTCAAAAATACAGATCGTTCTAGAGTTAATATAGATGAACGACTTGGTTTTTTTTTTTTGGTGTCCGCATATTTACGTCAACAGCCGAAACGGTTGGTAGACTAATGTAATTAATTTCATCAAAAGAGGCAAGTAATGTTAGTGCAGAAATTGACAACGAAATGGTCGACATACTCGATCATCTTAGATCAAACGGACTATTAACAGCAGACGAATACGAAATTTTACACAACGATATTATTGGATAACTTTTTCCAATCGCAAAGAGATCGAAGTAAAAAATATATAATCCAGAAAAATAAACAATGTCACCAACATCAACAACACTTATTGCTCAACTCATCACAAACAAGAAGAGACAGCACAAACTTTTCTATTACTTATAATCCATCAATAATACTATATCCTGATAGACAGTACGAAATCGGATTAATTTCTGCTACAGTATGGCATTCTATGGCAAATATAAAAACAAACGTCAACGACGACTTTACATTTAATCCTGACGCGTGGGTATCGTTTAAAATACCACAAGGAGCCTATAACGTAATGGATCTTAACAAAACGATTAAAGAACTAATAACAAAAAATGGGGGCGTTGCAGACAATTTTGAGTTAACTCCGAACTGTAATACGCTACGAGCTAGAATCACGTTAAAAATAATTTGATAATCGACTTATCATCAGCGACTAGTATTACGTAAGTGCTAGGATTTGATCATAAACAATACGGCAGTGTTGCAGAACAAGGTATATCGTACGACGGATATGCTTCGGTTAACATAACACAAGTGAATACGATTTTAATAAATTGCTCTATTGCATCAGGATTTTACTCAGCCAAGAGAAGCCAAGGTCAAACCATATATAGCCTTTCGCCAGATGTTCCACCAGGATCGCTAATGCAAATTACTCCTCGACAAATAATATACTCTCCGATTAATCTCGAAAATCAGATAACAAATATAACGATGCAACTAACAGATCAGTCTGGGCGACAACTAGATCTTAATGATGAAATCGTCACTTATTACTTACACCTGCTAGAGCAATCGGCGTAATGTTAAATCACATGAACAAAATTAATTTTATAAGGCAAATATTGAATAACAAGATGAGAAAAAAGGTGTATCCAAGAATAATCGTAGTGGATTTTCAGAAACATATTTACAAAGTTGGTCGAAAATATGCCAGGAATCGCACGTAGAGTAGCTCCAGTTGCAATTGATGCATCAAAAGCTTCTACGACAGGCCCCACAACCGCAGTTGGTACTGCAGCCGGACAAAAAATAGTGGATAAAATAAAGGGAGAGAAAACCATCAGTTTCCGCATAGGAAATAAAACAAGCATTATCAGATATGGCAACAACAGAAGAAACAAAATGAGCTATGATAGCTACAACAAAAAAATTACTATCGCCACGCGGTGAAGAGGTAATACGTAAGCTAGTAAATTAAACAAAACAAAAATTAGATTTACCTCAGATTTAGTAATTTTGTACCACACAATTCTGTGTGGCGATTATAAAATAAATAAAAATGTAAGTTAAATATCACCTTGATCTTGGTGACGAATATGATACCGACGATACAACAACAGAATTCGAGTATATCGAATATATCGACGATAACTCGAACGATCGAAATAAAGCTAGTCAGCGAATTTTTAATATTAGGGACGAAGATGTGTTTTTGTTACCACACAAGGCGATGCTGGAGGTTCGTGGTAGAATATTGACAGCGGCTGATGGTGATTTTGCAGTTGGCACAGAAGTTGCACTTGTAAATAATGGCTGGAGTTTGTTTAAAGGTGCACGATATCAACTAGCAAATCAAACCGTGGAGGATAATGCGACGTGGTTACCAGTTGCAAGTACAACACTAAATATTGTTTCATTTAGCAATGATTATTGAAGATCTATCGCAACAAATATGATGTGGTTCAAGGATAAGGATACCGGATTAGGACAAGCTGTTGAAAGTGAATTTCCTACTGGTACTGGTGATCCTGGCGCAGATAACAGTAATCTAATCGCAAATCCCGCTGATGCTAACGTAGCTACAATAGAAAACTCAATAAGAAATGCAGTTGCAAATATACGACAACAACGTTACAACGAGGGGTATAGCAAACGAAAAGCGCTTGCGGCAGAATCACAACAAATAATAATGATGTTGCCGTTAAGTACAATATTTGGATTTTGTCGCGACTACAACAAAGTATTTCGAGGGTTGAAACACACTCTTATTTTAGATGGAGCAGACCAAGCAGATTGTCTTATTCGATTTGGTGGAGCAGATTTCAAGTTTGTGATTACGAAATTGGCGTTGTGGATGCCTCGAGTTATTCCATCAGTTGTTAAGTTAATAAGAGATTAATGCAATGTCGGAATCAAAAAAGAGATTTATTTTCATCAACATAAAATATGTCAAACAAATGTTCCTAACGCAATCGATTATACGTGGCGTATTACAGCGAAGCGAACAATTGCCAAGGCATATATTTGTTGTTTTTCAGCAAACAGCACGACTTGGCAGCCAACGACAAAATAACGCCGTTTTCGATAACGCTG
The DNA here is from genome assembly GCA_016617855.1 of Megalonaias nervosa. Taxonomy (NCBI): domain Eukaryota; kingdom Metazoa; phylum Mollusca; class Bivalvia; order Unionida; family Unionidae; genus Megalonaias; species Megalonaias nervosa. The sequence continues at coordinate 37,157 of JAECUM010019080.1, read as the reverse complement.
ACGTTAGAAGAATATTCGTCAGAATAAACTCTAAAAATTACACAGAACAAGCGATCGAATGTAATTTTACAGCTGACGGTGGTAAAAATGTTACGAGAGCATATATGTCCCTGATGGAAGCATTCCAAAAATACCAAGGCGCGGACAGCGGATCACATATTAATATTGATGAATTTCGTACGCTTTATACGACCTTTTTCTTTGACGTATCAAAACACTCTGAACGAATGATTAATTCAATCGCGGTAATAGAAGTAACTTGGACGCTTGGAGTCGTTCCAGCAACTCCGTTTAACATATTTGTGCTTGTTTCCAGCGATAGATTCTTGATAATTGAGCGGTAAAAGGTAGGATGACGGTACAAGTTTAATCTAACAAAACAAAATATAATCAAAACCGAATACACAACTAAAGAAATATATCTAACGCAAGGTCAAGTTGAAAAATTATCAGCAGCAATAGCTAAACGCCGTTCTGTTTCCCTAAAGATATCTCCGACGGCGGAGTCGTTGACAACATCGAATAAAACAGCAATCATATTAATTTTGACGCAACAACAAATCAATAAACTCAGTCGAGGTAAACCGTTTGTTCTTAAACTGTCTGTTGCGCAAATAACGGCAATGGCGAAACACGGCGGTTTTCTTGGACCAGCATTTGCAACGATAGCCAGAACTATTATACCAAAACTAATACCTGTACTAGGGACACTAGGACTAGCAGCAGCATCAGGAGCAGTATCAGGAGCAACTAAAAAAACAGTGTCCGGAGACGGTGTCACTGGTATCAAACAAATTATATAAATTTTGTATGGTGATGTAAAATAAAATGTCAGCTAGAAAAACAAAATCGCCAAAGGCAAAATCGCCAAAAACTAAAAAAAAAAGAAAACGTCGGCAAAGCCGAGGTCAACAAAACAAAGAGGAATTATTCCTTTCGCTCCGCTTTTAGCGGGGTTAGCCGGCAGTCTACTGCTAAATCTGTTAGGGATCGGACGAGGAATACCTCTACCGGGGACCAGACACCATTGAGTAATTTTGATATACTAGAAAAACTAAAATCTGACGATGCTGTCTTCGAGAAAGGATTTCACGGAGTGTCTTCTAAAGATGAACTAGGTAATGTACCAACAGGTGGTTCGTGCGTTGTAAATATACAAAACTTTAATGATGGATCTGGTACTCACAGGATCGCTGTTTACAATGGTAATTATTTTGATTCGTTCGGACTTCCTCCGAGTGATCTTATAAAAAAGTATATTTTTAACAAAATTATAAAATAAATTACTCATTTAATCAACTACAACCAATCGGAACATCCGCTTGTGGTTATTATTGTATTATGTTCGTCAGGTAGATGTTAAAAGATCCTGATTTACTCATGTTTGTTTTACAATTTGATAGATATCCGAGTAAAAACAACGATAACCTGGCGCGACGACAAAGTCGTTAGCGTCAGAGCAGCTGATGTTGACGATAATTTTGTGTGACGCAGTCATCAACAACACACTGCCTCAAATGCAAAACTAAAACGTCTAACACGGACGAGCGAAGAGAAAAAACAAAAAATAACAGAACGATGTTAAAAAGTATCTGTGCTATTTGTGGTAAAAAGAAAAGTATATTCCTGACTTCGTCAGGGGCAATGCCAGGCAAACAAGTAGCGGAGATGCCGTCAACGACTTACGTATCGAGCAAGATAAAATTGTTACGTATTGTCAATCCTGCAATCGCCGAGAAGTAATAGGCAGCGGCATTGACATCCACAAACTTACTGGAAAATTACCAAAACCAAAAGGTGGTTGGACATTGCCTGGATAAAAATACACTGGGCCGTATAATCCGCTAGATAAACAACTGGAAGAAAACGATAATCCACTGCCTGGAAAAGAGCCTTATTATCAAGTTGATGCGATAGCAATGCGTCACGACATCTGTTATCGAGATAACGAACAAGATAAGCCTGGCTGTGATAAGATAGTGCTAAACGAACTTCATGATATGAAACCGGTCAATCTGCGAGAACGATTTGACAGGAAGCTAGTGCAAGGATTAATTGGAACAAAATATAAGTTGGGGCTTGGAAGAGAATTGTATGATGATACTGCGCCGATGAAGACGCTTGCAGCTGAATTACACAAACTTAAAAAAAGTTTCCGCGACGTAAGGTTGTCGCGAATGCCGTTGATGATATCTGGGCAATAGATTTAGTAGATATCTCAAATCTTGCTCAGTTCAATGATAATAAGAAATACTTGTTTAACGTTATTGATGTTTTTAGTAAATACGAGTTTAGTATACCCGTTACAGATAAAACAGGAACATCGATAACTGATGCGTTAAAACAAATTATCATTTGCACGGAAAGGCGACCAAATAAAATTTGGACTGATCACGGAGCAGAGTTTTTTAACAAAAAATTTGAACAGTTTTTGGAGCAAAATAACATAAAAAAATATGTTACAGGAAACGAAGGAAAAAGCGTTACCGTTGAACGATTTAATCGTACACTAAACGAACGAATCCACAAACATCTGACAGCTAAAAACACAAACAGATATATTGATGATCTTGCGCAGATTATATCCGATTACAACAGCACGAAACACCGAAGTATCGAAATGTCACCAAGCGACGCAATTAAAAATCTGATTATTGCAAACGAAAACATGTATCGTAGACATAAATTTAAGATCGGAGATCGAGTTCGAATTTCTCTGACAAAAATAGTATTTGAAAAAGGATTTACTCCAAACTGGACTGAAGAAGTATTTGTAGTTGATAAAATTCTAATGACGATACCTGTAACGTATGCGCTTAAAGATCAAGCCGGGGAACCAGTAATTGGTAGTTTTTACGAACAAGAATTATAGAAAACAGATCAAGATGTTTTCGTTATCGAACGAGCAATCAAAAGCGTGGCAATAAAAGCCTCGTCAAAGTGGCGGGTTACAGCGATAAATTTAATAGCGGAGTTGATTTCCGTCAGCAGCGCGGGGCCCAAGGCGGTTGCCTCGTTCGCCTTGCCCTAGGGCCGGGCGTGCCTTTATCCTTTTTTTTTTTTAACAACATTATGCTACAATCAGTGCACAACCATGAGACCTTTAATTTTAACGGAATTTTAGAAAACAAACATGGTTCTTGATCTTTTTGTGATGAAAATTAACTCAGCAAGGACATAAAGAGGAAACTTAAAAACTGGAAGAAATTTTCTTTGCTTAAATACTTGAAGACAATGACAGTAACTGTGTTTCATCTTACAATATTTACTGATGTTCTGATTATAATCGGTATTTAGAATATCAGAATTTCTAAAATACAAAAATAATAAAGCATCCTTCAACAACATATGTATAGTTGAATAACAAATTTAATACACAGAAGTTGACTCAACGTGTGAAACTGGAATTCTCAACATAGGAAACGAAACTTCCAACTGCCGCCGTGTAGCTCAGCAGAAACCTTGACATAGGAGATATAACATTCAACCAGCGCCTTGTAACTAAACAGATAAAATAAAAAATTCAGACTAATGAAATTAACATTCAGCACACAAAATTTCATTCAACATGTGAAGTTGAAATTTTCGACATACAACGTTGCAATTTCGACCTCCACTATCTAATTAAAAAGTTAAAAACTAAAACTCGACATATAAAATTGAATTTTCAACCACGGCTGTGCAGTTAACGAGGCAAAATATAAATATTGGACATAAGAAATGGAACTTTCAAAGCAATCAATTTTATTCAACATGTGAAACTGAATTCCCGATATACTACATTGAAATTTCAATAACCGCCGTGTCATTCAACCGAAAACATGTTAAAGCGCAGTATAGAAAATTACACCTTCAATCACCACTATGTAATTCAACAGATAAAACTGAAAAACCCAGCATAAGAAATGACCAGAATTTTATCCAACATGTGAAATTGGAATTCTGGACACGTGAGATTGAAATTTCAACTGCTTTCTCGTTGGATCAACTTCTGCTCAATACGGTGCCTACCTCATTCATTAATCCTATTATGAACATTCCACAAACCCCTTTTGTATGTTTGATTGTTTGTTTGTATGAAAAATATCATGTCGTAACCAATATGTATCTGCGATTACATGTTTGCTTGGAAAACGCCATCATGTCCAATTACCTTTTATATGCGTTGGATTACTGGTTCCATTAGACGTACCCATATTTCCCTTCCACTTCCATCGTCAATTTGTTTGTCACTGTGTGTTTATGTACATGTAGGAGAAATAGCTGCGTACAGCTTCCTATGCCTAACGCTTATTTCTAAATGGCAGCTGTTTACGTAGTACAGCCAAAAACAAAGTTTGACTAATTCTTTGCCATAGTTTAACATAATGCCTATTGTGGGATGATTTAATGCAGTACAGAAAGTCACCGGACAGAAATTCAAAGACAAACTTTCACCAACAGAAAGTCACAGGACATAAAGTAACACTTTAAATTTTGCTGCAGGTTTTAATATCAAACTACTTGATTAATTACTCCATTGAGGTGTCAACATAAAGTATCAGAAGTGTGATTTTGTTAATATTTTCAAGATAATTTTACAACAGTTTGCATCCCTCCCACCTCCCCAATTAATATCGTACTAAATAACCACATTGTTGTAACTGTCACTACTAATGCAGACGTTTATGAATGAGTCAATTTAAATGGTTAAATATTCTTAAAAGGGTTTAATTTCATGCACAAAGTTGTTAAAAAAGTTGTTAGAGATTGAAACCAAAATTATATATGCTTATCCACATTACACTTTCCTTTCAAAACAAGATCCTTAAATAAACATGGGCGATCTCAATGTTGTGCATTTTTCTGTTTAAACATAAGCCTCAGTGATCTCATCGTTAAACAATTGTTTTAAAATTTTTACATTGGACTTCATTTACTAAACATTTTCCCTTTTCCTGTATTGAAATCACCTCTAACAATAATAATAGAATACGACTTTATGTCTTGTAACGTTTTGTCCGACATATCCGAAATTACAATGATAATTAAAATTGTGACATTTTTTTTTTTGTCCAGTGACATTCAGCCCTATATGTATTTGTGACTATTTGTCCTGTGACTTTCTGCCCTATGTGTATTTGTGACTTTTTGTCCTGTGACTTTCTGCCCTATGTGTATTTGTGACTTTTTGTCCTGTGACTTTCTGCCCTATGTGTATTTGTGACTTTGTCCTGTGACTTTCTGCCCTATGTGTATTTGTGACTATTTGTCCTGTGACTTTCTGCCCTATGTGTATTTGTGACTTTCTGTCCTTTTACGAGATAATCAAAGGGCATATGGAATGTACGTTTTGATCTATCTAGACAAGATTTACATTATATTGTACCCATGTTAACCAAAGTTATATATGATTTTTTTTTGGGGGGGGGTGAGCAGGGAAGGAGGGAATATAACAGATACATAGCTGTCGTTCTCTGATTAGTCAATCTAATTTAAATCGGTATCAACTTATATTAAGTTTATAATCTGATTTGTATGTCTAGTCATAATATTGCTTATTTTTCATGAGCATCTCTATGTTCGTCTGTAATGTTAAGTTACCAAACTGGACCACGATAAGCATGAGTCTTATTTAGTCCAATAAATTGACTCAAAAAAGAGGCTTCACCCAGGATAAATTGCAACGGAATTGATTTTGATCGTACGATACATGGGAAGGTCTATAGAGCAATATATAACAAGTCTCCCAAATATTATTGTGGGAAATTAAATAAAAATTTCATTAATTAAACTATTTAACTTGTGGACATTTTTTATGTTTGCGCTAATAACTCGACATATACCTTAGGTATATAATAAACCATTTAAAAGCTAATTTTGCACTCTCTCTCTCTCTCTCTCTCTCTCTCTCTCTCTCTCTCTCTCTCTCTCTCTCTCTCTCTATATATATATATATATATATATATATATATATATATATATATATATATATATATATATATATATATATATATATATATAAAATTTGCATTGTTTGGGGTTTTTGTATTCATTATATGCTGTGGATAATTGTATTTTGGACTTGACCTTGTCCAAAATCAAGTTCTTTTTCTGCCTGACCTGGATGACCTGAAACATTGATTTTTTTTTTTGTAGTAAAGATGTTTATCTCAATATTTGTCCAGAACTTTACAAATTCTCACGAAATGCCTCGTCTACCTGCTGTTTACTACATTTTATATCATAAATTTAGTGGCAGACCTTCTAATTATAACTAAGATTTTATCTTGTAATTATCTGGAAACTTCCAGAATGAAATTTTCCATTAGGTACGAGTTCTTTGTTCTCTTTTTTTTATTGTTTTCTTTTGTTTTGTTTTTATAAGAAAATGTTAATTGTGACCTGAATTCAAGTAGAGGACTATATAACCTTGGTTATCTAGAAATTATTTATTCGTGCTTTAAGATCTGAGCAGCAAATGTTGTAACAATGTTCTGTACAGTATTTCATTTGGGCTTAAATTTTATTTATTTAAATTATTTTATTCAAGCGATTCTTCTCTGAAATACAAAGTGTTCAAAAATAAAATTCTTGGAAATAGAGACTTGGATTTATAGTGAAATTTAAAATAAGGATATATTCTTGGACTATATTATCGTGATTCATCAAAAGACTATATGAACATCAGCACGACACGGGCCACCATAGGCACATCAACACTTTCAGCGTTGGATTTATTTTGGAATATAACTAAAGTTTATTCAGAACTGTAAATATTAGGTCTTGTGTTAGAAAACCAGGATTATTTGGGATTTAATTCGTAATTCTGTAAGTTCTTTTTTTTACATTTTCCCTTTGTATTCCTGGGAAATTCATTATTTCTTGAATTTTACAAAATTTGTTGGTTCTCACTAATTTCTATTATTTATTTTAACCATAGAATCATAATAGAAAATTGAAGGCTTGACCCTTAGATACTAATTTCTCTAAAATACTTCAGAAAACTTTGTATATGAAATTTAAGTTCGCCTTGTTTTGGAATTATTTAAGTTCCATGTATTATTTCACATTTTAGAATTTTTTTTAGTGAAACCAACGAGCAATGTCATCTAAAGAGGAGAACTTTATTTCAAATCCTACCCAGGAATGGTTGACTCCTTGAAAAAGGATGAATTGCTCCAGCTTGTCAGAAATTATGATCTTTCTGAAACGAAGGCTTCTTTAACGAAGAAAGAAATCAAAAATATTTTGGACCATTATTTGGTGGAAAGAATATTTTGGATAAAATTGCTTTGAATTTGATTAGTGGGTCTCCATCTGGCTATAACTGTTAGTTATGGAAATGAAATTAAAATTCGGTCATGAAATCGAGTCAAGAAAGCTTGAGCTTCAGAAAGAGGAAAGAGAGAGAGAGACAAATACAACCGCAGTTAAAGAAGTAAAACAAATGCAGTTGTGGAAAGAGGAAAGATAGAGAAAGACAAAGAGAGAAAGAGGAAAGATAAAGAGAGGCAAAGAGACCAATACAGTTACAGCTGCAGAAAGAGGTAAGAGAGAGAGAGAGAGAGAGAGAGAGAGAGAGAGAGAGAGAGAGAGAAGATATATATACTCTCTCTCTCTCTATATATATATGCTCCTTATATATATATATATATATACTCTATATATATATCCTTCTGGTTTTCGTCATAGTAATTTCCATTGACTGGACAATCCTTACTGACTTTCATATTATATACGTGTCCACATTCAATAAATATCTTCACAGTCCGGTGTTTCATATAGTATGATGCATCAACTTCGATTTAACAACCACTTTCACGTTTTGTTTTTTCGGGGTGGGTGGGCGGGCAAACATATGGCGGTCAGCTCTTAAGTTTTACAGACAAAGGCTAAAACATGTTTAGAGGTGAAGTGCTCCCCACTCCCCGCCCGTGTGTGCGGGCGCCCATGGCTTATCTGTTACATGTCAGATCTCGTTATTGTTGCAGATCCGCAAGGAATATATAAGACGGAGGAAATGGTTGACTATAGACACCACTACTACTAATGACTTTATTTAAAGAGGTGACGCAATTAGTTACATCGAATTAATCCTTCTTGTGTCCCTCTGTTATATGCATATTTGCATTTAAAGTATAGTCACACCCATCCACCCCCACTCCCCACATTGATCTTTAGCTATAGTTGTATATGGACATAATAAACAGAAAATTTAAATGGCCATGCTCCAAGTAGGTACATTGTGTATATACAGTACAAAAGCAGCGAGACAACAAAGTGGAAGGTTAGTGAATTTATACTTTAAGTTGAAACGTATGTTGTCAAATCGAACAGGTTCCGCTTTTCATCCATTAAATTAGATTATAATTAAACGCAGTTATATTTTTAGATTAAATTAGATTATAATTAAATGCATTTATATTTGTGTTTTCTCTCATTTCCTTTGGGATTCACTGATCCTAAATACTTAAAACTTTTCTTAAAGAGTTCTTTATTTGGTTTTGGAATGGAAAGGTGGTTAACTGAAAGTGATCTTAAACTGAGAGTGTTGCCTTGTTTTATAGCATGAATTAGTTCTATTGCGATATAATGGGGCCAATATTGTTTCAAACTTGTGCGTAAGCCCAGGTTTTCTCAAAAAATGTTTGTTCATTTACTGTTAGCATTTTAATATCATACATTGCATCTGGGATATTTTCAACATTATCTAAAATGTCTGCAAGCGCTTTTTGTGCAAGCGGAATAATTTGTAAATATTCCTGTCGGAATTATTTCCCCAGAAAACATGACAGCAGTCTAGGTATGGTATTTGTAATATTTTAACCTGTGTTAAGTCGATAATCTGATAAAGATTAGTTCACTCCATATATAGAGTGGTCACAGATTATCGTACTCGTGTACAATCCGATAATCTTATAACAGGGGCTAGAAAATAATGAATCACTGATAAGCATTTGCTCGTTTCATCTCCACGTACAAATTGGTAACCTTCAGCAGTCAAGGTATATATGCGTGTGTATGTAATAAAGTTTACAGCACTTCAGCTCAATAAAGACTATATCGTGCAAACTAAGTGCAAAGTTCGAAAAATGACAAATGAAGTACGAACAAAGCTAGGAAGATAAACCATTCTAAATATTATTAACACAAAACTCTCTGGCTCCATCTCAAAACAATTACAGCATGCCTTGGGACAGAAAGGTATTTGCAAACATATTTCTTAGAACTGGATACTTTTCTGAAAGGAATACATAATGTGGTTTATCATGCGTATTTGTTTTGAAAACCGTTTCCATCTGACCATCATTCTATCCTGTCTGTATATGCGTACAGAAGTGCATCGGTTCATTATGCATCTTTCGTTTGCACCATTAAATGGAATCAAGCAGATCATGGTTAAAAAGATAGTTTTCAACGCTGTGGTATGGTAATAAAGTAAACGTGTGTATGGCTCCACACTTTGGTGATCCGAGGGAAAGGTCAAAAGTACACATGTGCAAAATCATTCATGGCAGTGGAGAGGGTGTCTTGCGGCTGTTAGTTAAATCCATCCATTTTGATGAAAATGTCGAAAATGACGATAACAAAATTTGTCCAAGCACGGTAAGTACAAATACAAAGGTCGGAATTTTGCGTTAATGCTCCATTGAAATAGTTATATCTTTCCTGAATTAGACAAAGGCCTTTTAATACTGGAAAATGTTTTTCAGTGTTCGTGTACTTTTCTCCCTGTAACTAAAATCCACAATATATTAATTATTTCCGTACATAGAAATAGTTATTTCCAATAAGTCATAAAATGCTATCACAAAAGTTCCAAAAACCATAATTTAAATTAAGAATATGTGTGTAATATACAAAAGTCATAATATACCATTCTGCTATTTTGTTTTAATAACTTGTATACTATTGAAGCATTTCAAGTATTTCATTTACCTCACCACTTCATTCTTAACAATGAAATTATACCTAATACGATCTGTTAGCGATCAGTTTCTATTTTGAAATAAAAATACAGAAATGTATCACACTAATACATGACTAATAACAAATTTTTCTTCTTCTTCTTCTTCTTCTTCTTATTATTATTATTATTATTATTATTATTATTATCATTTTGCTACCACTACTTTGATAATAGCATCTTAAATTTAGGTATTAAAGTGTGAGCAAATTTATCGATTTACAAGATGCTTCAACATGGGGAGATAATCATCAGTGGGTGATGGGCTTGGTGTCTGGCTATAAGATTTCTCTCCCTTTATTGAAATTCCTATTTTCAACGGCTACCTGAATGCCATATGTAATCCGAATACAACATAAACGTGCACAACGTTATCACAGAGATACGTCTACACTTACACGCTTTACTTCTTGTTGCAATATTGTATGTCGCAACTACCTTGTAACGTTTTGATGCGTATGTTCAGTATTGAAATATCAAAGGTGTGAAATGGGTTCATGTATCGCCTTGACTTTAGACGATCATACACTATTGTGCAAATATGGACTTCGTATGAGACTAATAAAGAGATTTTTAAACCCTGACAACGAAAACACTTTTTAAAGAGGCTGTAAACATTATATAAAACCAGTGTAATTTTTTTTTCTTGGTTCTCTAATTACGTTTGGTTCGGTGCTTTACGGCACGGCAGCACAAGTATTTATTTAGTGCCGAGGCAACTGGAGTAAAGTGCCGTGCCTCCAGGATATACCACGGTAGCTGACCCAGGCTTGTCCGATGGTAGGATTCGAACCTCACTCTTTCGGTCCTGAGTTCAGCACGCTAACCACTTAGCCTCTCTTAGATAAATATTTCATGTACAAGGTGCTAAAGCATTACGAATAATACTGGACACTGCTGAAAGAAATTTAAATCCTAATTGTGCCCATGCTTGTGTATGCGGCTGTTTCGGATTTTGAATCGAAGCAGAGTGTTACATACATCTATATCAACAACCATATCTAGAACTCTCTGTCTGTCTGTCTGTCTGTCTCTCATGCTCTTTGTAACTGATCTTCTCGCTTGGGACGAATTATAACATTACACATTCTAACCTTTTGCATTTCTGTTGGAATATCGCCAAATTATATTCGCGCTTTGACTTTAAAACTTGAGTTTAGTATCGATATACTTGCCTATACAGAGCCAGACCTAATGAAAGAGGAGTGCGCCTCAATGTATATGTCATGGAAATGCGATTTTCCTGACTTCTGAATAGTTGTTAATAAAAAACGCAACAGGAAGGGTGAACAGACCACTTTTTAGGAGCGTTATTTCGCGAAAATAAAGCTTCCTACGAAAGTGAAAATACTAGCATCAATAACGCTAAACCGAAACCTCTACAGAGGGTAAATAGACCAAAAATTCAGACCGAAATAAAGCTTCCTACGACGGGTGACAAAAATACAAGCGTCACCGAGACTTCCAATCGGTTTATTTTTATTGTGTGCGTCAAATATATATTTACCTGGGAGTCCCCTCTCAAGGGTGTATGAAAGAAAGTAACGGTCAGGTGGCGTAATTAAATCATTATTATATAAATAATGACGTTAACCATGGAATCTCGTACAGCTAAACTAGTTCAATAGCGATTAGAAGTAATGAAAAACTATCTTCCAGTTCGTGATTCTGTCAAACAAAAATTACAAGAGCGTCAGGAGTCTCAGGTGGAATTTACAGAAAGTGCAGAACAGTTATTCAAACCAATTACAAAGGCTACCGAAGGAGTTACAAAGGCAACCGTGGGTCTTCTTCCCATGTTGGAGCAAACCGCTGAAGCAAGTGGAAAAATAGCAAAAAAACCCACTAAATAAACAAAAAAGATTCTAAGAGAACTTCCAGGTGAAATAGCTGCTGCTCAGCCACAAACACAAACGCAAGGAATACTTGAGCAGCTTCGTTCTGAAGTAGCCGATATAAAGGATCTTATACTAGAACCAGAACCAAAACAATCAAAAGAAAAAATTGAGTTGAATGATAAATTTACCGAAAATGGTACTAAATTCATAAAACAAATTAAAAACATGAGTGAATTATCTGCGCTTGCCGTGGCAGGTTTTGATAACAATGACAAACTTTTAAAACCCAAATATGTTAATCAGGGTGTAAGTCGTGACACCTGGTATAAACGGATATTTCGCATATACTACAGTGTTGATCAGGCTCGAAATAGTGATATAAGATATATTGCATTTATTAATGGGATAGATAACTATCTTGCATAGGTACAACAAAAACAACCTCCTCAATCACAACCTAAAATTAATTTTATGGATATTGCCGCATATGGATACGATAAAACACATAATTATGTAAAACCCAAATATGTTAAAACTCTGAAGCGTTACAATTGGATTAAAGATGTATATATCGTCGCCAATAATCTTCAGTCTATCAAAAAGGATGATAACAATTTTAGTAAATTTAAACAGGAAGTAGAACAAAAAATGGAATCAGACCTTGTACCATTTATTGAAGACGAAAAAGAAAAATTGTATGGTACAGATCCTGGACCCAGTGCCACTGGAAGTGGTATTGCTACTCGAGGAAGTGCCTTATTACCTCACGCCCCAATAACGTCCTTGCCGATATTGATAGGTGAAGAAATTTTGATTGGCGGAAAACGAGCCGGCAATAATTCCCCAGAAATCATTAATGAAGCAGCTGCTATTTGTGAGAGATTATTTACTGGTGGTATCATGGACATTAATGTTTATCGGTCTCTCATTGATGAAATCGTTGATAATTACCACAGTGATTAAGGGTATGCAATAAGATCAGTGACAAGAAAATAAGATGATTATACATAATGCTCAACGTGGACCAATCATGATCAGGGTGATAAATTCGCGATTACCAACATATAAAGCGATCTACGGAGATGGACTTGGTGATGTTGTTCAGGGTCTATTTAGAAGGATAGTCCCAAAAGCAATACCGATTGCGAAGCAGCTGGGAATGAAAGCTATTGATGTTGTTCGTGATAAAGGTATTGGTGCTGCTGGTGATGTTGCTGGTAAAGAATTCTCAGCAATCAAAGATAGACTAGCACGATTAATACGACGAAAACCTCAGCCAGTAAAATTACCTAGCACCGAAGTTATGCCTGTAAATGTTAGTAAAAAAATAAATCAAGCTGCAAATAAAAAACTAGCAGAGTTGGCTGGTGTATCCATGTCAGAAAAAGAAAAAAATATAACTGCTAGTCTGAAAGCAGGAAGTGGTCTTCGTGTTAGACGATGACAAGTATAATAAAGATGTTTAAGCGTGTATCTGATCCCGCATTCGACACGGATGTGCCAGTCCTCAAAGATGAATCGGTACGTGATTATCAATATTATTCTTATGACGCACGAGAGCCAAATCAGCGTGGGCGAATTGAGCTGCAAGTTCAGGATACAAGTAGATATTTCTTGCCCGCTGAAGCATTTTTTGAAGTAGAAGGTGAAATTCTAAAAACAGGTGATACTGAATATGGAGCTGATGTTAAAGTTGGTTTTGTTAATAATGGCATCATTGCGTTGTTCGACAGTGCCACGTATATCATCGACGGAAGAAACATTGAATCATGCCTGGAAAATGTAGACGTTGCCACGACGATATTAGGTCTAGCAAGATACAGCGATGATTATTCAAGATCAGCTGGTGTGTCAATGATGTTGTCAAGGATACTACTGACCACCCTGACAAATGAGAGTATAATATAAGACGACTAAGAAACAATGCCGACAACGCTGACGCTGATGTGTGGCCGGTGGTTCATGGTGTTAATCCAGATTTCAACTTAGGATTCACAACACGTCGATCAATGCTGAAAGATGGAAGAAGGAGATTTTCATGTGCAATTACACTGTCACACATATTTGGATTTTGCAGACATGGCAGAAAGGTTATTTTCGGGGCCAAGCATACAGTTGTACTTGTAAGAAAGGGTGACAACTCGGCGATGCAGGTAAAGTAGTACTAACAAAACTTTCATTGTGGATACCAACAATGATACCATCACTCGCTGAAGAACAACGGTTGCTCTCTTTCATGGATCAAGGTGGTAAATCAACATTATCATGGTTGACGATGACCACAGATAGTGTTCAAAGTGACATTAATGGCTTATTCACATGGCAGATAGCATCACAGCAAGGTGTCTCTGCACCACGACATATATTTGTTGCTTTACAAGATGCCCGACGACAAAACTCACAAGAACACAGCACAATGATATCTGACAAACTTGGAGTTTCTGAGGTTTCACTGCGAATAAATGGACATCAGGAACCACCCGAAGATATAATACTGGATTTTAATAATAATCACGTTGCACGTGCTTATCATCGTTTGATGACATTTATGAGACGTGATCAAAATGTTTATTCTGGTTTGCAGGTATCACAACTAGATTTTACAACGTTGTATCCTATCTATTACTTTTCGCTGGAACACCTGGATTTATTTAGACAATCTGTCGTTGATATACACTTTAGAGCTCGTATGGCGGGAGGAGCTATTCCTAGTTACAGAGCAATCGCTGTTATACTCTCAGACAAAACAATGCTACTTGAAGGTGTTGATGGACGAATGAGAGTTATTAATGCCCCAGCAAAAAACATGTAAATGTTTTCCAAACATGTAATTAAATCGCTCATGATATTATAATGTCATATATGTTAGTGTTACTCTGACTTCTGGTCAGATTAAAAAGCTACAATCAGCATCAAAAAGGAACTGTGGAATAAATATATTGCTGAAATCAGAACAGATCGCAGGTGGTTCAAATAAACTATCACTGACGGAACGTCAACTCAGGCACTTCAATGGCGTCAAACGATCAAAAACCGGCTTTAGAATTATTCTTTCTGTGGGTGCCATTAGCGACATTGCTAAGACGGGTGGTATATTTCCATTTCTAGCCGCGTTGCCAGCGTTGATCGCCGTAGGAGCTCCCGTGGTTGCAAAAGCGGCAGCACTTGGTGCTGTTGGAACTGCTGCTGGGATGGCACTAAAGAAAGCAACAGGACAAGGAATAAAAACTTCCAAAAAGGGCGGGGTCTAATGTTGCCAGGACTCCCCATTCGTGGTACGGTCAATCCAAAGGGGAAAGGTCTAATACTCCCCGGGACACTTCGCTGATACTGTCCAGTTTTGATTTACTTGATGCTGCTAAAAAAAATTAAACATTAAAAACTTCAGAGGTGTTTTTATGCGTGATCAGTTACCAAAACAACCAAATATCCAGGAAACTGGTATCATTAATCTCGATGGAAGTTCTGGTCCAGTTACTCATGGGGTTACATACGCGATTGATCCACGTGGAATTATTTATTTTCATTCGTATGGACTGGCACCACCGAATGAATTTTTTAAAATATGTCGGCAGAGTGCAAAGCATTCCAATCTGGCATTCAACATTACCAACACAGACAATAAACGATCCGCCAATATGTGGCCGTGAAGTACTCGACGCTGTGTGTCATCGTCAATAACACCACCTCATAAAGTCGTGCACGAGTATACCGCGTTGTCCAACGTTTTAAACAGGTCTTAGTGTAATATACAATGGTAGATATTTACGGAATATCTGCTCGGAGTCTTACTCAGGGCAAACCCAAAGGTGACTTATCTAAATATGCAACCCTTGACGAGGTCAAGAATGAGTTCTCTAATCTTTTGAATCTCGCAAGTGTGGACGAAAAATGAAGTCGTTGTTTTTCAAGATAAACAAGGACGATTAAAGCAATGAGCAATATCCTGTTGACAGATATTATTCTGCGTGTTCCAGATGCGACCGAAGATAACTTAGTGGTGTTTGCTAAAAACGGTAAAATTAAAAACAATCAATTCTAACACTCATGGGAGAAATTAGAGGACGCATCAGAAGAGTTGGAGATATTATGTATGGTGATCTCAGCATGAGCAAAAATACAGTTACCATTGTGAGAGAACCAAAATCAGATGATGATGTGGCAACAAAAAGATACGTAGACAACCATGACGCCACGAGCAGAACTGAGATCGATGATCATTTGCTATCCGCCGGTGATACAATGACTGGTACTCTCAATATGGCTAATAATAAAATTAGTGGTCTTAGAGAACCAGAATCAAACGATGACGCGGCAACGAAGAAATTCGTCGAAAATAGCAATATCCATATAATGACTTCGTTAATGAAAATCAATGATGGATATGATTGCCACATTTAGATCTGATTATACTACTCACGTAAACACATTTACAAATTTTCGTAGAAACACAAATAGAACCATTAATGAGCTTTTTGGAAATCGAGCAGTCATTGAAATCAAGCTCTCTGAAATCAAAAAGATTACCGACGACATCAAAGAGATTACCGATCATTCAACCCCTGTACATGCAGTACCGTCTGGATGGGCTTTTTGGACGCCACTAAAAAAATCCATTAAACATCGCGCCAAGGTTACCGGCATATACAGGTTCTCAGTACTCGGCGCTACAAACTTTACAACATCTACCACAATTTCACGTATTTATCTGGTTAATGGATGTTCTGGATCCATGTTATTGATATTGGAACAAGACGACGAGGAAATATTTAATTTGGAACCCGAAGAAAAAGACTTAGATATGTTGTTGTACTATTGGTTTCTTGAATTCGTCGCCAGTATGCCACCTACTTAAAATTTAGCAATATACATAATGAACCAGTCAGCGCAACGTTTTAGATCCGAGCAAGTGTGTTCGTGGCATACTCAACTGAAAAATATCATCCACGAGTATACAGTAAAACAAAAAAATAAAAAATAAAAAATAAATATCGCAGACGTGTCGTTGTTACTGATATAATTGTATACTCAGCATCTGCGGTCATAGCTGGAACAGTAGCGGTCATCGGCGCATTGTCAGCGTCATACATAATAGCACCAGTGATAGGAATTGGTGTTTCAGTTGCAACAGGAATTGCTGGTATTCTTAATATCATCGCAAAAAAATATCCACTTGCGCGGTTGATAAATTACACGAATATACAATAAAGTTGCATAAGGCAACACGCGCATACGCAAAATTTTCTTCGTTGATATCATCAGGTCTCAGCGATGGAATAATATCAGATCAGGAATTCACAGAAATGATTAATATTTACCATGAGGCAATGACTGTATCAGGAGACAAGGTAGAATCTACGAAAAACGATATTAGACCTCCGATGATTTACATAATAATAATGTCGTCAAACGATCAAAGATCGTCACAATTACTAAAACAGGTCGTCGCTAATACAGCTCCTTCAAAAACCACGATGATATCAGCAAGCTCAACCAATCCTGAGTTCAGCGTTAGCTTTCCAACTGCGATTCCAGCGAAAGAAATATCACTAGCACAATTGCGAGTATATCATAGTTGGCCAAATATTAGATCAAAGTCATTCGGTGAGTTGAAAGCAAATAATTCACTGGTGTTTTCGTATAAAAATAAACCCAATGAAACCTCCGATTGGCAAGTTGTGAGTATACCTACGGGCAGTTATCAGATCGAACAAATCAATTCCAGCGCAGAATCAAATCTATCACAGGAAAAGAATCCAAGATCGCTATCACTGTTCACGAACCAACGTTATCCGCCGCGATAGAAATAAATTCTCTGGATTATACCGTCGATATATATATAAGTCTTCGATCAGAACTGTGTTAGGATGGCCAGAGATAGCACCTGTTTATCAAGCATCACCAGAACCACAACGTAGCAGTTATACCACCCACGAAAAGAAATACATTGGAGTAGACTATATGAGATATGCCGACCACACCTACATGTGGGCATTTGTAAGCGAGAGTTCGGCGCCTAAACCAAATGCTGAATTTAACAGAGATGGAATTACAACAGATATATTCTACGAGCTTAAAATCAACGCCACCGGCGACGAGAGAAGTTATCGGTTCGGTGCCATCAGGGATGTATTATTCAGCAACATGGTTATAACGCGAGTATAGATGAGCTACGCGAGAAATTTGCCAAGTACGTAATATAATATCCCAATGAGAAACTTCATTAGGAAATTATTTCACAAATCGCACACACAAATAAAATCAACGACGATATTGAAACTTCCAGTCGTAAACTGGTACAGTCTGTTATTGATTCAACCGGCACATTCACCAGTGGTATTATCGAACGATCAGTCAAAAACGAGTTTTTGAAGGCAATGTCATTATCTGAGGCTGATTTACCAAACTTTATGTTTTACGGAGATCTTGTCCAGGTCAGCAATATCATCGATGAACATTTTCCACGAATCGTTAACGCGTGGAGAAAAATTGCTCCACTGGCAAACATCAAGTTCAGCAATGATCCAATCGGTGGAGGACGTCATATATCACCAGGTGTTGTCAATATCACAACTACCATCTTGTATCTTGTATGTGATGCTATCGATGGTAGCTATCAAGTAGATCTTGAAAAATCCAGTCAGACCCAGCAGGGATACATTTTATATTCATTTACACCTCAACCGCCACCTGGATTTTTAACTGTGTTAGAACCCGTTAATCCGGTTTATCTACAATGTCATAATCCGCTATTGTCACGGATACATTTCAAACTTACTGACCAGCGCGGATACGTGCTTGATTTAAGAGGAGAATTTTTAAATATAAATTTGTATGTGAGATCGTAAGGTCTTCACGCTCGTGAGTTCTTAGAAATTCGCGTTTTGTAAGACGCCGAGATCCTCATCGTGAGTTCGTAGAACGTCGAGATCGTAGATCTTCAAAATCAGTATGTTGTAAAATAAAAAAATTCTGTCAAATAATTAATTCTGTGGTATTATATATGTACCAACACGCGAGAGTTTTTGTATACAACAAAGAGGTAATCGAAAGTGCCGTCAGAACAATCTTGACACACAGAAAATTTTAGTTTTAATATACTTATTGATGATTATGACGATGAAAAGTTTTTGTTAACTCAGGAACAGTCAAATGAGCTGCAGCGAGAACATATTATACGATTGTGTGCGATAGAGATCAAATTCTGAATTATGCACATCCTGTATTAAATTTGATAAGCTCAAGAAAATATAAGAATAAATATTCTGATTCAGAACCAAAAATAAATAAATATTCTGATTCAGAACAAAAAATATTCTGATTCAGAACCAAAAAATAAATATTCTGATTCAGAGAAAAAAAATATTCTGATTTAGAACAAAACAAAATTAAATATTTTTTAACTTTATAGTCAGAAATGAATTATTCCCCTTGTTTCACACTTTCACTTTGTTTAGCTGTTACCAGTGACGTTGTCATTACTTTCATTTTCACAATCCTTTACAACTTTCACTTTGTTTAGCTGTTGCAATCACTTTCACAATCGCACATAATTCTCAACTGGGGGGCCCCGAGTGGCCCAGTGGTCTAAAGCGCTCACCGTTCCGGAATACTGCCATCTCACCTCTGTCTGCGTTGGTTCGAGTCTCGGGTTCGGCCAATGTGGGTATATGAGAAAGCTTGCCAGTAGCTTCTCGTGGGTCGGTGGTTCTTTCCGGGGTTTTCCCGGGTTCTTCCTCCACCATTAATGCTGACCGCCACGTATAGCCTATCTTGTGCTGCAAAATGACATTAAATCCTACAACGACAACGAGGAATTTTTCAACTGTCTTACACGAGCATCCACAATCGTTTTTGTTTCGTATTCCTGACACAATTCTGATCTAATTTTCTCAATTGCGTGTGCGAGTGAAATAAATTGTTTAACTTGTGTGTCATCAACGGTCGCTAAGGACTGTGTCATCGCTTGCTGGAGTAAGTTAATGAACCGATATTGGCTGGTAATGTATATATACCCTGGTATCTTCGTTCCTGCAGTGTTTCAAAATCAAAAATAATTTTTTCAGGATCAAGTTCATCAGAGGTTTGGATACCATCGTCATGTAATTTTGGAATTGCAGAAATAATCGCATTAATATTTTCGTAATTCATTATATAATAAATATCTGTTTAAAATTTTTAAAAAAATATTTGTATTCCTCAACCAGGAATGTGTTTAGGACGGCACAACACACGATCTTAACTACATGTAATTCTGGCAACCCTAATTGTGGGAATGCAATACATAACCATTTTGGCTCACTTTAAGTGCTAAAGTTCTCATTGGCCAATCTTTGTCAGAACGATGCCACTGTTTCATGAGACTCACTTACAGCGCTAAACTTCTCATTGGCCAATCTTTGTCAGAATAGTGCCGATGTTTCATGAGGTTTATTTTCTTTGTCAGAGATTTTTACTTGCAGTGGTGAAGTTATCTCTGTATTTACACACACACACACACACACACACACATATATATATATATATATATATATATATATATATATATATATATATATATATATATATATTTACATATATACATCTATATATATACATTACATGTACACATCTATTTACATGTTTATTTACATGTATTTACATCTATATACATTACATGTACACATCTATTTACATGTTTATTTACATGTTTTACATCTATTTGCATGTTTATTTACATATATTTACATGTTTATTTACATGTGAATTAAGTTAGTTAAGATTGTATGTTTTGCCGTCCTAAACACATTCCTTGTTGAGGAATACATTACATACACACACACACACACACACACACACACACACACACGCGCGCGGCCTTCTCTACGTTCAACAGATTTCTGCACACCCTCCCAGGATCAACCCCGGGGAGTGCAAAATAGCACCCACCACGTGGTGAAATGGTGGGAAGGTAGGTGTACAAGTCTGTTGAATATCGAACATTGGTAGGACCCCGTTTATAACTGGAATTCTATTTCTTATATAGTTAAGCATCTTTATATTTTGATCCAGAAATAGCTTATCCAAGAGTTTGGTTTATTTTGTTTTTTTTCTTTTTTCTTAATTATTATCCCTGATAAAGTTGGGGAGGGGTAAGGAACCTGACAAGGTCAGACAAACAAGGATAGTGGTGTTTTAAAAAGCACAAAAAAACGACCAAAAAATCATTAATAAGTGAAAGCAGTTGTAAAATACAAGTAAGGTTACTCTTTAATATATCTGCGTATCTTTGACAGAGTTATATCCCCTGAATATATCAGGGACTTTGTACAATGACAAAGTCATTGGACATTAAAATTCAGAAGAATTGTTATCGTGAAATTGAAAAGTGTCAGAAGTGCCGGCGTACTTAAATATTATGTTTTGTTTGCATTTCTTCGAAAATCTGATCTGTATATTTTATCTGCGACATATTGTACCGAACGCGCGTGAGTATTTGCCAGCTGCATTTATCGATGGAAATTCTATTTCTTCCCATGTCTCTACATTCATAGATATAATTGCTCTCGGAAATTTACTGTGCTTTCCGGTTTTTCCAACTTTGCAATTCTGACTTTGTGATATAGCTCGTAAATTATTTAAAGAATTATTTTTCGGATCTGAATTAATATGATCAATCACAAGACACTTTTCGATCAATCCGTGGAAACATTCATAGATAAATTTATGACAAAGATACATTTTTTCCCCCGGAATGAACATGAGATACCCAGTATTAATGACAGCACCCGTCTGGTTTTTTAGTCGACGGTGCCTAATTACACTATCACGAGATGCCTCATAATATTTTTATGATGGGATGTGTTACAAATTCATTTTATTCCATTTATATAGTAATATTATTTGTGTAAATAATTATTTTATTAGTGTGAAATCTAGCACGATAGTCTTCAACATTTTTTATGGGAGATTCATCGGTGTTATTTTTTATATCATAATATCGTTTCAGCTCTCTTTATTTTTTACCACCGCATTCTACACACAACTACGTTTTTCCCCAGACTCCTTTGCTGCATTTTAAACATGGTTTCGGTCCTAGACTCCCTCTTCGCATGCTTTGTAGGTGGTATCTACAAAATTCATTTACGCAGGCTTTGTTACAAGGAGTTATAGAGCCAATCATCAACCACTTACAGTTATTCTTTGCTTGAATCATTATATATTATAATGTAAACTTCAATTTAAATATATATAAGCCTTAATTATAACAATGTAGGAATTTACGAGATTATCTGCGATTAAACCTTCTCAAGGCAGATTTGATCTTGACAGAATAACCCCTGACTTGCAGAGGCGAGCTCTGGTTCATCCGACGAATAAGACTCTAATCAATCGTATCCGTGAATCCAAGAAGGAATTTTGCGACGACGGCGCGGCTCATGTATGGTCAACATTCAGAATCATGCGCGACGTAGATGCTACAATGAATGACCAACGAGCAGCCACGATTATTAATTATCTGGACGTTCTACGAACTCACGAAGATACTTTTTTAGAACAAAATTTATTGCGGAAGTAGACGATACTTGGATTATCCGTGACAAACGTTACCTTGTTTGATTACATCACACTGGAGATGTTGTAACGTTAAGTAAATCTTCCAAACCAGGAGCGCTAACTGGTATTGACAAACCATATTATGAACGAACATATCCTGTGACGGCAGTTGTTTATGCGATATATACGCTGAATGATAAACCTAGCGTTGATGATCTCAAACCGATGAAACTTTCGACGCTGAAATGTGTTGCTGAGCGAGTTCAGAACATTTCACAAACGCGATACGTGGAAATGGTTTAACGGATTTACGACGTAAAAAAAATAAATGAGTGTGCTGAGCGTGTCAAGGAACATGGAGCTACGATCAACGACGTTGCATCGCTGGAAAAGAAATTAAAATTTTGGACATCCAAAGCGTAAGTGAAGCAATGATATCGTATCGTCCACAGAAACAAGTCTTCATATAATCTTTGAGCGTAATCCCGATGAAATTGAATGAGAAAATAAACTTGCAAAGGATCTCGGCAGAAAAATAATCGGTAAATTTACTCAGGGTGGTTCATGTGATCATAAATGACATTGTTGTCGACTAATCATCGACGATGCTGAATTTGATTTTATAATTACTGATACAACAGAGAAAGGCACATTTATAGACCGGAATAATGCTTACTTGTCGGACGGAACTAAATTTGGTACAATTGTGAGATATATTTGATGGTGACTCACCAGATTACTCATTTAAGATCTTCGATGTTAGCGTATGTTTCGATAAATGTATTATCGATGATGAACAGATTTCCTGATACAGCGGTTAGAGTTGCCACAGATTCATTTTATATAAATAAAAAATATGCGAATTTGTTAAATATTGGTACCGATGCATCATGGGGCGAATGGAGAATAAAGCGTAGTTGTTCTGAATCAGCCGACGTTGACTCTAAGGATATATACCACAAGAATAATCAAATATCAACGTTGTCATCAGCACCATCGGTATATGATCCTGTAGCTAGACATAAAACTGTTTATCTTAGCGGGTGTGGTGGTTCTGGTATAAGAACGCGTGCAGTTGAATTATTCCTGAACAGTTGTTCAGAAATGGTTTTGTTAACTCCAACTCATCGGCTCGCCAGAGCAATGAACGAACGTGGAGTGAAATCCCAAACTTATCACAGTTTCTTTAGATGGAAATGAGATGCACGGACTCCTGAACGAATGGGCGAAAAATACATTCCTAAGATCGTTATTTGGGATGAAATATGTACAGTGTGTCTAGATATGTTAAAATATTTATTGATTGGTTATTGACTCGGAATACTGCTGTTATTATGTGCGGAGATCATGGTCAACCACCACCTTTTGTTGGATCATCTCCGCATGAATGGCTAAAAACATTCGTAGATTAATATGAGAAAATAAATGATGATTACCGAACGCTTGATCCAGAATTAAGGGAGTTTATAAAATTAATCAGACTACAACCAGACAAGATTCAGTGTGAAATAATGCGTGAGATAATTCCGAAAACTCCTATGAATAATTTTTGGAATTTATGGAATCCTGCTGATTTGATAGTTGCAAGTCGGAAGATAGTTCCTGATTCACTTCAGCAGCAATTATTTCTGTTACATAAAGAAAAAAATTCAGATCTACCTGTGTTATCGCCCTGCAGATACGCGACCGCAAAATATCGATGTTGAAATTCCTGGGTTAGGGGAAAAACAAACTCTTGTACTAAATGATATTGTTTTGGTTCCTGTGAATATTGTTGAGAGCGCGCTAATTATGGATAAATCTCCATGGACGCTACGATATGCTATAACGATTCATTCGTCACAGGAATTAACTATTTCCGATACAAATATTTGGATTGTTGATGATCGTATCGAAAGATCAAATTTAGTTTATCTGGCAGTGTCTCGAGTCAGAAGAATATCTCAGCTGCGGAGGGTTATCGTAGACTTCACAGTAAATAATAATGAAACTACTGGCAATGGCGATGATGTAGTAAATAAAAAAATTTATTATTTATTATTTAACGCAGCTATCACATTTGGTAGTCTTGTAACCCATTCACGAGATCTCATGCCTTTTTGAACTTTGTTCTTGGATAATTCCTGCGTATACTGATATCCAAATAATCGCTCAGCAAGTGTTCGATTAAATCGTTCAACGATTGCCTAATCACGATAAATTGCGGTGTGTCCTCGTCTGATTTTGACGTTATGTTCTTTCATCATTGACGTTACTGCACAAAGAAATTCTTTGCCAGGATCAACCTGTAGCAACTGTGGCCATCTCAGAGGGTCCATGTCCTCGTTGATAAATTCGTTCAAACGCAGATTCAACTTCAGTTGCTGTTTTAGTTGATAGCGGCTCTGCTTCGTTATATCTACTTGCAAAGTCAACGACAGTCAACGCATATTTTTATGTGCGTAATTGACGTCTACCCGTTTGAATAGTGTCATGCGGTAAAAACAAAATGTCTGCCTGATGAACCTCATTGAGAGTGCTGACATCAAAATATGCGTACTGAATTTTGTTTAGGCGGCGGTAGATAAATTTGCCATACTACCTGTCGTGCTAACCAATCTGAAGCAACAGAACGTTCAACACCTGCTGCATCAGCAAGTTGACTAATCGCTGCTCTACCCGTCCAATATCCTCTTGGGCTATAATAAATCGATTCCATTATTATGATAATAATCGGCCGACTAATTACCGGCAACTAGCACTAGTTTACCTTTCATTGCAGATTTTATTAGGAAGCTAGCAAGTTTTTCTCTGAGAGATTTATTTTTTATGGAATTTAACGAGTGAATAAATTTCACATGTGCAATATGTCGTTGTTGTAAATCTTTATTTTTATACGCAACATCATGGACATGGCACGCTTAATCAGTCGCATTTATTGGATACTCTCCAGGTCTTGGTTGGTCTCGTTCGTCAAGTCGGGTTCCAGGACCACAATAATTATATCCAAGAAGATGCTTTTCACCAGGATACTTAGCCAGTGGAGCTCCTGGTAATTTTCCCAGTGAAGCAGTGATATCTCCACCTGTTTTATTAGAAATAAATTTGTATATTTTTGTACCACATTTGATACACTTACCTGTAAGTGCACGCTTTTTATTCCTCGTCGTTATTGTTGCTAATCCACTGGTGGGGGTGGTTGCTCTGCATCGAACACAATGTAAATTCATATTATTTATTATATTTGTACAACGACAGCGACATGAAAGCAAGAGCTAATTATGCATCATCCAAGCTCTACCAAATTCTATCAGAGCAATTATCATAGGTCTATCTGGGTCTGGTAAGACGCAATTGTTGCTTAATCTAATAATGAGATGGCTCAAGTGGGATAAGTTGTATTTAGTGGCACTATCTGTAGACGATCAGCGATGCTACGATGTGCTTAAAGATTTTAATGAAAACGCAAAATTGTTGGACGAGGACGGTATTGATATTATTGAGTTTATCACGGATGTTGAAGATGCTCCATGTGTGGATGATCTCGATGGATGTATTAATAATCTTGTAGTATACGATGATGTGATGCTGGACAAACGATCAAATCCAGCTCGGATATTTTCTCGAGGCGGGCACAAAAACATCGATATTATATATATATTACTCAGCGATATACGCAAATACCTAAAGTGATCAGAGATAACTACAATCTTCTGATTGTATTTAATGGAGTCGATACACATACTCTGCGCAACATTCATCAGACTTGGTGTTCAGGGGACATGGATATGACCAAATTCAGAAATTTCTTCTCGCGCGCTCAAGCGATTCCTCATGGATTTATCAAGATAAATTTAGATGATCCTCGGTCGAGGTATCGCGCAGGTCTCGATAAAAATTTTGCTTGAGAGACCATTACTTTTTTCACACACCCTTGAGAGGGGACTCCCAGGTAAATATATATTTGACGCACGAAAAAATAAACCGATTAGAAGTCTCGATGACGCTTGTATTTTTTCACCCGTTGTAGGAAGCTTTATTTCGGTCTGAAATTTTGGTCTATTTACCCTCTGTAGAGGCTTCGGTTTAGCGCTATTCATGCTAATATTTTCATTTTCGTAGGAGCTTTATTTTCGCGAAATAACGCTCCTAAAATGTGGTATGTTCACCCATCCTGCTGCTAAAAATTGTACATTTACATGTAGTAAACGACAATGATTAAGCCAACCGCTCCCGTGGCCTAATGGTTAGAGCGTCCGCCACGGATGCTGGAGGTCGCGGGTTCGAACCCTGGCCGAGTCATACCAAAGACTAACAGCTGGCTCGCTAGGCGCTCAGCATTACAAGGTTAGTGTTAGGACTGGTCGGCCTGGTGTCAGGATAATGTGATTGGGTGGGACATCATGCTACATGTCTGCGGCATGAGGCCCCAGTGCAAGACATTACAATAAACTGTCACATTGCAGACATCGTAGCGATATGACTGCGAAATTGTTAAAGTTACGTTAAAAATCTAAATCACACACACACACACACACACACACACACACACCCCCCACATCTAATTTAGTAATATCAACAAACGTAATATAAACAGTACTCTCTCTCTCTCTCTCTCTGTCTCTCTCTCATTTTATAATCTGCCCACATCCGAAAATCGCAATTTTAATTATAGTCCAAGCAAATGGATTCATATTCACGTTTTCTTATTTCAGTCACCGTTTGGTTTAATTTTCATTTTCTCTCATTTTCTTTTTGTCTCACCGACGTAAGGGTGTGTGCAAGTTGGTACGTATAGGTAGATTGATATACCAATTTCTATTAGTATGCCAGTCAGTCAATCTGTCTATATCTCTGTTTATGCTCCGAACTAAAAATATGGGTGGAAAATACAAATGTCGTATGGAAATAACCTCCCTGTAAAAGTTTACGAGTTTATTTCCTTTTAACTTCCATGTATACATACATACATACATACATACATACATACATACATACATACATACTATCCGCTAATTAGAGTTTTCATGTATTTTAAGAAGGAAGCAATGTAACAATCCGTGGGGAATGCCAGAGTATTTACAACATACAGAAAGCTCTGAAAAGGTTATTATAACTTTTTAATTTATTGGATCCTGTCAATAAATATAATGCCAATCGGTAGACAGAGTAATGCTCCAAAAATGTGCACACACACACACACACACACACACACACACACACACACACACACACACACACGTGGGAACAGTATTATAGGTACAAACATCTATTGTGACAGAACTGTTTAAGATGCGAAGAGAAAATGTAATGTTAATATTGTGACGGGAAAAGGGGTCGAAAGTTTATAGAAACAAGGGAAACTGTAATGTTAAAATGAAGGGGAAAGATGTCGACAGGGACATGTGAAAATGTAATGTTAAATTTTTATCTACTATTTAAACACACCACACAAACAATCCAGCTCCCTCTTTTTGATTACTATCCAAACAATCCACGTATACAACTCAGCACCATATTTTCGATTCCCACGCAAGCACACCCCCCCCTACAATCACCCCCTCCAATCATCCAAAGAAAGAGTAGAAATTGTTGATACATGCACTTTCACACATACACATCAAAATACCATAACACAAGAGGGGGTAAGGTGCATATGAAGGGAGGTGAAATAGACACGCACTTTCATACAGACTTACCATCATTCAAAATTGGAGTGTTTATAGACACACTACTATACTCTAGCGTAGAAAGACACACTATCACAATAGAAGTGATAAAATGGGTTTTTAAGTTCTTGTTGGCAACTACATAAACATGTACAAACGCATACGTACACAAAACATGATTTTGTTTCTATTTTCTAGTGATCCAATCGGATATTTATTGTAACTCCTGGTATATGATTTAGTCTATATATATATATATATATATATATATATATATATATATATATATATATATATATATATATATATATATATATATATATATATATATATATATTGTATGCCAGACAGTCAGTCTGTCTATATCTCTGTTTATGCTCCGAACTAAAAATATGGGTGTTATATATAGCATATTAGAAGCAAAATCCCTATGTGCCCTTAATGTAGCACTGAATGATACTGAAAGTACTATGATCCATTGATAAGCCCATATCTGTCTGTCTGTCTGTCCGTCCATCCATCTCGGTGACCACGCTCAGGAATCAATGTAGTGAAAAATTCAACTCTCCTCTGGAAATAATCACCCTTTCTAAATTTATGTGTCCACGTAATATTGACTTGCAAGTAAGCTGTGTGTATGATGCAATTCTCATCAAATTTAAGTTCTGATGTAATTTTGGAAATGAAGTAAAGTAACAGTCTGTGAGGTATGCGAGAGGATTTAAAATACGCGCAAGTCCGGATGAATAGGTCCATGTTTGATGGTACAAATTTCGTCATTCTTATATTCAACAAACAATAGGAATACGTCATAAATAGTCTCATTATTTTGACGTTGTTGCTACAAATGTCCAGCAGTATTGACCGTAACTAAGTACAAAAAATATTCACCCCTTCCTTATATGGTAAACAACAAATTATATCCACAGTAGATGACGATATCATGATGTTTGAGTTATGAATGATAGTTTGCATATCCTCGTTTCGATGGAGACAAGGAAGAAGACAATGATGACGACGAGGACGAGCATGATGATGGCGACGATAATGATAAATTTAATTAAAGTACTTGGTCAAACAATATAAGAGATGATTGACTGCAGATTTTTCACCCAAGCCACATTATTATAAGTGCCCACATGAACAAATTTATGTCCCAATAAATTTCATCCTCTTTGTAAGAAAGAATTAAAGAATAAAAGTTTGTCACTATCTGCAAATTTTTAATTTGAGATACACGAAATTGATAAATCCAATTATATTCATACGTTGAATTCGTATCTAACACATGATTATGCTTGCTTTATTTTCATTGCTGCCTGTAAGATGATTTCTGTGTGTGTGTGTGTGTGTGTGTGTGTGTGTGTGTGTGTGTGTGTGTGTGTGTTGTTTTGTATATTTAATTTACATCGTGTGCTTGACTTTTGTCCATGATTGAGGATTAGAATTTTGTTTTGTTACGCCACTTTCTTTCGGGTATTTCCGGTGTGATCCGTACTACCTCTCATGAGCCAATAGCATTTGCATCACACCTACATTATGCCCTACTTCGAAGTGGTGTCACCCCTGTCCTCTGTATATTTTAGTTGATTCTGGGGTTTTTTATGATGAGTGTTAATGTTTGTTCCTGCGAGTTTTCCTCTTGTTTCTGTTATTGTGTTAATTGATATGTTTATTAGTATATATGTTCTCCTATTAGTTATTCTTAAACTCCCGTGCCGTGGTTACTGAAAGCGTAGTCGATAGATTATTATCTTGCATGTTTCTCACAATTGATCATGATAGTAATGACACATTGCTTGGTATAAACTTTTATTCTGTACTTGAGACGTATGCAATGAGTTATTGTTATGGAAAGTTCATATTCTTGACCTGATATTTATTTTAATAATATCTCTTTCTGTTGGCCGACAATATAAATAACATGTTTTGTGTGTACATCCCTATTTTACGTAAGGGACATACATGTGTTGTGCTTATGATAGCCTTCCAAAGGATTTTTATACAGTCATTCATAATTACAATATTGTATATGTTATTGGCCCAGTTTAGTATATTGGCCTTTTTCTTCAAATGAAGGTGTGGGGCATTTGGACCTCCCTCCGCTTTAATTTTGCATTAGTAATAATGAGGGAGGTAAAGTAGTTTCCCTTCCAATATAAAACTAATTATTTCTTTATATCATCAGTCATTTCAGTGGTAAATGCTACAGTATTCATTGTAAACCAGATTTGACTGCACATGTAGGTTTAAGTAACCAGAACCCTTACTATTAGGTTTAGACTTTTATATGCATTTATCAATGACTTTTTATTTTGCTTAAATTTTTCTATTATATTATTGAAGTTTGTATTCTTGGAGATTTTTTATCCATATATAACTCTAAGAGCTTTAGCTTATATTTTGATCAGTTCCGGTGGGAACCCAGGGTGTTTCCCCCTCCAATTTCCTATTAGTAGAATTTCCATTTTAGCATGATATATTGAAGCGCCCGAAGCTTTCCCAAAGTCTATTAATTTTTGTTGTTGTTTTTCATAAAATTTTATTTCAGTAAGATATATTTACATTACAAAAAAAAAGTGTAAAAGCACCTCAGCGAATACACACGTGTTCTAATCGTGAACAGATATGTCTGAAATGGGAAAAAAATATTTTGAAAACGTATTCGACAGGTGATCAGGTCCCATAATGGAATGATAAACTTAAACACTGGATGTCACAACGCAATCTAGACGAAAATAAGTCAGTCAGCAGTAATGAACGTATTTTTTTGTTTTGCTTTGTTTTTCGTAAAATTTTATTTGGTAAAATATATTTACATAATAAAAAGGCGCAAAGCACCGCAGCGAACACACACGTGTTCTAACGGTGAACAATAAAGAAGCGTTAAAGAATATTAAATAGGCGAGTGAGTCTGAAAAAATAAAAAATAAATATTTCAAAAAGTACATAATGGACAAATCAGTCAGCAGTAATGGATATCGAAATGTGTGTAGATTGTAAAACTGCATCAGAGGCGAGAAAAACTCTGTGTAACTAGGTTACATATGCAGAGGTGCAAATAATGGTAAGCGTGAGTAAGGGAGTGAAAATAGAGTATCACTTGCACGAGTAGCACACGTTGGGCCTGAGCTGGCATGTAGAACAAGGTATATATATTTTTGTGCATATGGAAGGAAATATAACGGTGTAGAAAACTGAAAACAAATCAATAAAATTAGTATTATGACAAAATGAATTAAAGGGTAAAATGTCTAGACTATGCTGCCCAATGATTTCAACTAATTGTAAGGAGATACTTGATTAGGTACATGATGTTACAAACATATATTAATTACAAGGTCGAAGTTGTATATGGACCTGAACAATCCAGACAGACACCATTTATCGATGTAATGAACCAGACTGAGTCTGGAAAAGTAAGTTTTGATTCTACATTTAAGTCTGGATGGAAAAATAGACATCATTGCAATACCGGTTACTGCTTCTTAATGGTAGTATGTACGAATACGTTTAATCCATATGGAATACTCATATTCAGGGCATAGTAAGAGACATAGGTCCTCGAATTCTGGTTCCGGGAACGAAGCCTCTTTCGGAAAAAGTCCGAATTTAAGAAAGTATAGAAGGTATTGAAAGAGTTTCCGTATAGTTTCTTCAACCACTAAATGCTGTAGTTAAAAAAACTAATTTACATTCGAAAAATAGATGATCAACAGATTTAATACTGCCGCAAAAAGTGCATAATTTCGATTTGGAAATCTTTTTCAAAAACATGATTGTAACTTACAGGTAAGATATTTTTGATGGTTTTAATACACAAGTCACTCTTCATTGGATCTCTGAATTTATTATGTAAACTTTCCAAACATTCGGAAAGGATAAATCATATAATCTTTCAACTTTAGGTTTTAGAAGAAAATTTTGAAGTTGTCGGCAATAAATGATATTATTAGGGACTTGACGAAATATTTTTCATGAGATATGGGGTACATAGAAGGTATATGTATGTTTGTTGAGCCCTAACTTGGAGCTGAAGAATCTTAATCGCAAACACATCCAATACCTTGCAAGGAATGTCCATTTGGCTGAAAATTCATAGTAGAGGATATTAGATGGTTGGCCATTTCTAATTCCTGGATATTTACTGGGTATTCCCATGATTTTGGGTGGTGCGACTCCATAGTTTACACATTTGTGACCTACGTAGGTACACTTTCCTGAGTAGTATCCCCAACACTTATTACATTTTTGTTTAAGTTTACATTTGCTGGAATAGTGTCCCCATCCTTAACATTTGTTACAAAATCTAGGTTTTGATTTGCATTTCGTCTAATCAGTTAAATATGCCAAATGGACCTAATCTGACTAACAAGGGACGTTTTCGATGAAATTCCAATAACACCACAAGAGATTCTTCTTCCCCGTCGATTTTTGAGAGTTCTGTGGTTATAGCATTGTTGATAGATAAAATCTATCCTATGTGCGTAAGGGTTGTTGCGGAGTGATTGGTACCTAATAAAATCGATCCAGTGTGCGTACGGGTTGTTGCAGAGTGATTAGTACCTAATGAAATCTAGCCTATGTGCGTGCGGGTTGTTGCGGAGTGATTGGTACTTAATGAAATATATCCTATGTGCGTGCTGGTTGTTGCGGAGTTATTGGTACCTAATGAAATCTATCCTATGTGCATGCGGGTTGTTGCGGAGTGATTGGTACCTAATGAAATCTATCCTATGTGCGTGCGGGTTGTTGCGGAGTGATAACCCTATTCTTGTTACTTAAAATTTCCTCGCGATTTTTCATAATGTTGGTCGTTAGTACTTTGCTTATCGTACTTTGCTGAGAAATTTTGGATGGTTAGTTTAGGATTGCTAATTTGGTGTGTGTGTGTGTGTGTGTGTGTGATTTAGATTTTTAACGTAGCTTTAAAAATTTTTCAGTCATATCGCTACCATGTCTGCAGTGTGACAGTTTATAGTGATGTTTAGCACTGGGGCATCATGCCGCAGACATGTAGCATGATGTCCCACCCAGTCACATTATCCTGACACCAGGCCGACCAGTCCTAACACTAACCTCTTAATGCTGAGCGCCAAGCGAGGCAGCTGTTAGTACCATTTTTGAAAGTCTTTGGTATGACTCGGCCGGGGTTCGAACCCGCGACCTCCCGCATCCGAGGCGGACGCTCTACCACTAGGCCACCGGAGCGGTTTGCTAATTTGGGGTTATGTTAATAATATTACACTGGACAAAAGTGGTCTAGTGGAATAGTTATACAAAAACTGAGCAATTGTTGCGGCTGCAAGGATGCTCCCTGGTTTACCTGTATTATCCAGGCCCCAGTACTCAATGTGACGGAAAATCTCACTTCAATTTCCACGAAATTAAGAATGTGCAAGGATTCCTTCCAGGTATTCGGAGATATAAAGCTTAACACCTATTTATGAGAGCGGCTGCTTTCTATGCTAATGGGATTTTGAAATTATGTTCCTTTTGGTGCCAGAAGTAAAGTAGGTCCAGTGACTTTTAAAATTTCAAATGAACTATTTGAATTTGAGCCTTTGTCCAGTTAGGTTATTTCTAATATTATTGAGTTTAATATTAATTAGTTAGATTTTGGAGGCATGGGATTAATTAGTAAAGTGTTAATTAAAATATGTTAGTTTCCTACTTTCTCAGATCGCATTCAGAAGCTAATTGACCGGAAGGTTTACTGCCAATTTGTTTTCTTACATTTTCCAGTGTTTTGGTTTCCTTCTCAGAACTCCCAAAACAAGATCAAAATTGTATGGTGTCTTGTAATTTCAGACTCTGCTGCCTCGGTTGTTTGGTTGGGTGGATGGGATGGAATCTGCCACCTGAAACTGGAACCTGGAGTTGGAACAGGCTGGCTGGCTGGTGGGCTGGATGGCTGGATAGCTGGTAATCTGAATATGTGGTGGATAATGTGTTAGGCTGGTCGTAGATGGCTGAGTTGCTGACTGGAACATCTCTCTGCAGTCTTCTTCTGCCTGCCCCGCCTTCAAGTCGCTGTTAATTATATTGTTGGCGGTCAGTGGTTATTAGGCTATGAGTAGTAATGTGGGGCTGTTTATGGACAATGGGAATTAGCATTACAGACCCCCCCTTCCCCCCGAGGACGTTTACGGACACGATTTATACGGAGAAAAAATCACCCTGGGCACGTTTACGGACAGTGGGAAAATACATTACAGACCCCTCTGGGCACGTTTACGGACAAGATTTATACGGACAAAAAATCACCCTGGGACTGTCTGGGGACAATGGGAATTTTGTAAAGCGACTAGCACACCCTGGGACTGTCTAGGGACAATGGGAATTTTGTATAGCGACAAGAGGAATGGCACAGGTAGGGTGACGTCACGGTACTGGACAGTTGCAACAATGTAGCAAGTACCGTGACGTCATGCCACCTGTGTCATTTCTATATACAAACACGAATCATTCGCATTCGTATTTGTGGATATTATAACTCTCTATACACAAGCCATCGGCCAATCATCATTACTAAAAACAGCAACTATAACAAATCAGCCACTGTTTCGTAGGCAGATGGCTTATACCAAATTACTTAAATACATAGAATCACGAACCATTCGTGTGCTACATCAATTTAATTCCTTAACTCCTAGACACTTGCAACAATGTAGCAAGTACCGTGACATCATGCCACCTGTGTCATTTCTATATACAAACACAAATCATTCGCATTCGTGTTTGTGTATAGCAAGTACCGTGACATCATGCCACCTGTGTCATTTCTATATACAAACACGAATCATTCGCGTCCGTGTTTGTGTATAGCAAGTACCGTGACGTCATGCCACCTGTGTCATTTCTATACAAAGTCTGAATCATTTGCGTTCGTGTCAGTGAATAGTATAGTATAGTATGTTTTATATATTCTCTTTTTTTCCATAGATTGATGAACATCAATCTATCATACACAAATTATAAAATCGACTAACAAAATGTTTTAGGTAAGAGAATAATGTTTTGGGAAGTTAAATATAAATTATACAATCGAATAAAAAAAAATTTCAGGCAAGAAAGAATAAATATCTTTTCGAGGCAGTGGAGTGGCCCTGAAAAGGGTCTTTGTCGCGAACGCATGAACACACCATACTTACTATCACACAAACGGACGCGAATGCATAAACATACCATATCTACTATCCACACAAACGGAAAGAGAAGAAAAAACACACCCATATCTACTATCCACACAAACGGGAAGAGAAGAAAAAACAGACTCATATCTACTATCCACACAAACGGGAAGAGAAGAAAAAACATACAATATTTGCTATCCACACAAACGGACGCGAACGTATAAACACACAATATTTACTATCCAAACAAACGGACGAGAACGCATAAAATACACACACATACACTATCCACACCAACGAATGAGAATGCATAAAACATACACATATGTACTATCCACACAAACGGACGCGAATAAGGTCCTTTTCAGAGCCACTCACTTCTTTCGAAAAGAGATCTCTAACTAATTCTTCGGGGGTAGGTCCTCCCAGATATTTTGGCCATTTTCTTCGGAAGGTTTGGATCCGACTTTCATAGTCACAGTATTCAGGCAAATGCACAGGAAACGAATACTCGTCTTTCACAGGTTCATTTCGATGAGGGTACGGTGAAATATGTAGGAGTTTGTTCAGTTTTAAATGACATCCGTAGGGTGGTAGCCGCATGGTTTCATAAGGATGACATCCACCATGAAAACCAGTAAAGTGAAAAGGTGTACGATAACGAGTGGCATCACTTTCGCATCCATCTGGTTTGACACGCACAGCATTACTTTCCATGGTAGGTACAGTCGTAGCAAAATTTCCATGATGTGGTACTGAATCGCTAAGGTCATAGCGTACCGCGTCCCTGTCATCGCAAGGCAGAGCATCGTACTCAAGTTTGCTCTTGCTTGATACTTGCTGTTTGAAAGGATTCATCTTTCTCGCTTGGCAATGCTAGTGACAATAAACTATCGGTCTTGAATGTGGTCCTTTATATAGGCTCGCCAAAATCAGTGTGACTGTACGGTAAAGTGAAGTGGTTGTGAAGCCATACTCGCTTCTGGTACACGATTTGATAAACTTTTTCCAAGGGTCGGCTGACGATTTGGTGTGTGGGTAAACGTACAATTTTGTGCGGCTCATGGGTGGTCACTTTAAAATTTCCATCCTGTCCAGACTGCAAGGCTTCTTTCAAGACGCCAAAGTTCACCAGTCGACTGGTGCGATAATTGAGAGTCAATCTTTTCACTTTACACTCCGCGTGCACTTCTCCTTGAGGGTTACGGTATTCGTAGCCGTAATTTTTGGGACCGCCACTTGCAAAACTTAGAATTTTGTCGTCGGGATGCTCGTCCGTCCAGGCTCCTAAACGGTCTCCTTCGATGACAGGGTGAGGTTGACCCAGGCGATCGATGCAGATGCAACTGTCCGTGTCAAAATACAGCACACGATCTCTTAACAGTTCTAAAGCTTCGTACAGTTTTAAGCGAGCATGGGCTGTCACGTAAGCCGCAATGATGACATTTCCAAATTCGTCGGCTTCTACAAAATCCAGTTCTTCTTCGTAATTGACTAAGATCAAGTCCTCACGAACGACGTCCACGTGTTTCATGTATTTGGTTTTGTCGTGAATCATCTGGAAGTAGCGGAAAGGTTCTGTCAAATACTCCGTCTTGGGTAAACACGGCCGTTGTGCCATTTTTCCCCACAAACAATTCAACATCACTTTGGCAAACGATCGCCTTCCTTCGTTTTTCTCGATGTGGTCTAAAGTGATGCCTTCCTGCTCCCAGTATTTGTCTTTGAATTTTTTTTGGTCTTCGGAAGTGTGGCAACAGGAAGGATAGCCGCTGGCTTCTTGTTTCAGTTTCAAAAAGGCATTCACGTAGTCTGCAAAAATGCCTTTTTGAGTCTCGTCGCCCTTGTGGTATTTTTCTGTCTTGGGAAAGTGGTAAATTTCGTACACTTCTAATAGTTGGTATCCCAAGTCCAGAGCTTTAAACAATTCCACGCTGACCCACGTTCCCGTCAAGGCTCGTTCTTCCTGAGTGTGCTGACAAGGGTGGTCTTGGTTGCACGTTTCAGCACAAGTACGACACAAGGGAAACATCAGTTTTCCTTTGCAATG